>JBBBDQ010000814.1:745000-845000 GCA_037127315.1 Ascarosepion bandense | reverse complement strand
ACGGCGTTCTTTTAGGATCCACCATGTTACATTTTCCCGCCAAAAAGTCGTTATACTTCTTATCTTCAACCACTTCTCCCTCTCTTTTTTTCCCGTTTACTTCTCTTATATCGTATGCTGTACCTCTTCTTTATCTGTGTCTCGGTCAGACACTTGCTTTTTTGTTATTCTTTTCTTTATTTTTATTTTTTGGCGGGGGGGTTGTTTGTTCGCAATATCGCTATCAACACCGCTTCTACTTCCACGACAACCACAACCACCGGATTGAACGCCCCACTTTGCCCTTCCTAGCGTCCTGTCATAGTCTCCATAGTTGGAAATTCTATGAGATGAGTCAGCAGCAACGCACGACCCCCACCAAACCCAAACGAACCCTAGTCACTTCGCCTAAGCCTTAGCCAAAACTGCCTCTCATCTGACGATCCGGACCCCAGTTGTTTCGAAAGAAGGACAAAAGGGTCTGGATTTGCCGATTGCATTTTAGGGGTTTTCTTAAGAGCAGAGAGTTTTGAATAACAATTTAAAGAATTTAGATTTAACAAGAAAAAACAAAAAACGAGAACAACCATGTCTTCAGTCTCATATATACGTATAAAACGCGAGACATAATTATATATATATATATATATATATATATATATATATATATATATATATGAGTGTGTGTGTGTGTCTGTGTGTGTGTATGTGTGTATATATATATATATATATAATTTAAAGATACTTAGAAAGAGTGCTCAGATAGAGCTTATAATCATAGCGAGTATGAACTTACGAATCAACACTGCATTGTGACTGTCAGATTCACGTTTCAATACAATATTCAGACAAAAATGATGTTTTCTACATCATCTCTCGATCTCTATCTATTTCTTTATATATTAATAAAATCTGGCAATACATACAACACATACATACATACATACATACATACATACATATGTAATAATTTGGACGTGAAACATCTCCAGGATTACCTCTCGGCGTATAATTATACCCAGCACTTGTGTTTTTATATCTTCTCCTCCACTTCTTACGCGTATGTAATTTCATAAATAAAAATATTACTTCAGTCTGAAGAAGACTTTTTCACTTTTATCATATTCTCTCCCATCCATCCATCCATATATATATATATATATATATATATATATATATATATATATATATATTCCTAAAATGCCTTAATATATATATATATACATATATATATGGCAATATGTTTATCATAAGTTTATAATAAAAACATAGTTTACTGCAACAGTAAACCCATTTATGCACTATATATAATGATTTCTAACAGAAAAAAAAATCTTCACTGACTGACGAGGTGCTAATAAGATCTTACCGAAACACAACGGCTCTTACGTTGCAGTAAAATATGTTTTTCTTATAAACTTATAAAAAATATATATATCTCCTAAGTATCAAGCCCTCTTAATAAAAAAATCACTTCAAACAGTAGACTGCCAACCAATTAGTTTGAACTACTTCCAATATATATATATATATATATATATATGGGGGCAGCAGCTACTCTAGTATTTACGCATCGTTCATTCAGTAATGAATTAGAACACTCTCAGCTGTTGGCCTAAGTTTATATGGTATATCACATGCTAAAAGTCTTCTTCTACCGAGCGTCCATAACTCAGAGGTAGAATTGCAGACTAATGTCAATTTGGTCGGATTTCAGTCCTGGCTAAAAGCAATTGGATGTCTAACCATACTGATGAGCTGTGATACAGCGAAACAAATCTCTCTGCAGATGGCTATATTTATATTTATATACTAAAAGTTGTGTATTTAAGTAGCAATCCCTCCTTTATGAAAGTTTCGTTAAAAATGGCAATGTTTATATATTTTTTTTCATGTGATCTTATATATATATATATATATATATATATATATATATATTGTTAATCAGGCCTGTTCGAATTCGGCTCTTCGATTTCTCGTAGATCCGAGTTTGTATTCTAGTTGAATTCGTGCAGCATATCAGCTTTAAAGGATCTTTTAATGGCAAGAATATTTTTTTACAATAGATTCGTACGAATAGAATATCTATTGATTGTAAGTTTGTAGATCAGTTTTCAGTGGCATATTATTTGTAAAGAGGGTTTTGTCAAGTGTCAGATGTATTACTGGTATATATATATATTTTATTGAAAAATATATTGCTGTTAATATTTTTTTCTTAAAAATGAATTGTTGGTATTGTTTTTTCTTCATAAACATATTGCTGGTAATATTTTTTCCTTTAGATACGCATTTTGGTAATAATTTCTTCTTTAAAACATCTACTCCAACAGTTTCTTTCCTCGCACTTCCTGACTGTGGAATTCTCTTCCAAACGATTGCTTCCCCGACGGCTACAATCTCCAGGAGTTTAAATGTAAGGTCAATAGACACCTCCTAACACACTAACCTGCTCCCATTCTATCAAACACTCTTCCCATCTGCCCAACCCTCATCCTCGCTATCCTTACTCATCTGTCACCTTCCTCCTGACATTCCCTATGTCTAACCACTCCTTCTCTTTACCTTCCTCTATGTAGCCCCATGCGCAATAGTGGCAGTGGAATGCCTTGCTTGGGGTGAGATGATTAAAAAAAATTTTTGCTGGAATTTTCACAATAAAAATCTATTTTTATACTTTCATAGTGGGTTGACCCCAGTTTGAGGGTTAAATATTTGACCATAGCTTGGACCCTAAAAGATTCTACCACCTATGAAGAGAATGGATCTTGGAAGAAAAGCAATTAAGAGGTGGTTCCATCTTCTCAAAAGTTCTTAATTAGAGGTCTTTTTTGTTTATTATCCAACCCAAGATCCGGATGTAGTTGTCATACGCAGGACGGTAAAGTAAGTAGCATAAAAACACATTCTATCTGATTTACATCTATTTGATTGTTTATCTTTTCTTAATGCGGTATCTTTATTTAAAGACTGTCATTTTGCAGCATTTTTTCTGAATTTACAGAATAAATATTTATGCTAATTCTTTATGTAATTATTTTCCATCATTCAAAATGTCTGTTACTATGCCATATGTACCTATTAGCTTTTTGAGTTTAACATTTTGAGTCATAAATTTTATAGTTCATTTGTTATTACATCAAACACATCAGTAATATCTGTCAGATTGACTGTTGATTATATTTTAATTTTAGGATCAAAAGGTTTGCTTAAAACTTCTTGTTCATTATTAACATTTTATCGCCACATATGTAAGGTTCTTCTTTTGTTTTCTGTAAAAACAATTGCTGTTTAAGTAGGTTGTGGGTCAACATATTTTAAGCTCTAACCTTTACTGAAAACGCCATTGCTTTTTTTCGATGTTTGTCCCATATTTTCTTGCTAATCTAATCTTCATCTTGACTTATCTCATGGTTAGTTTCGCTTGATCTCTCTGTTAATCCTACTGCTACTGTAGCTACCGGCGGTACGCAATGGTAGTGTTCTCGACTACGGTGTGGGAGGTTGCGGGTTCGACCCCCTGCCGGATCTTACCAAAGACTTTAAAAATGGTACTGGACACCTCACTGCTAAGCACCCAGCAACAAAGCGAAAGATCGAGGGTGAGTGAAAAAATCCAGGGATAGGAGTCGCGCCCACTCCTAAACTTACTGCAATTATAGATCATTTGCTGTTCATATTTTCTGTGTGATTTTCATTGTTCCACAAAGATTGGAATCTTTTCCTGATTTATGTTCCTCCTGATATTATTAAAAATTTATTTAATACTATTGTATATTAACTACAAGGCCCAAGAAACAGTCAATGTAGAGAATTGTTGAATAAGATTGTTGTAATTGTGTAAATTAAGAAGTGCATAGTTCAAGGATATGTAGGATAGATATTGCTTGTTACTTGACTTGAAGAACCTAAGATTGTAATTGTTGGGGAAACTAATTCTGGGGTGTCTGTTCCAGGAAGTAATAGCATTGGGGAATAGGCTATCTGAGTAGAAATTCCTCCTTAACAAAGGATTACGAAGATAAAGAGACAATGCGGACACCACCTTTGGGATGAAACAGATTATCGTCTCTCTGTGTTGACTCTAATATGGTATTTACCCTGCACCCCCACTGAAGCGGGATGTGACAAAAGGTCTTTTTTTAGGTGGGGACCAGACAAAAATTACCCAGTCCCCTCAACCGCTGGTTGAGTTGGCCACGGTGACGAGCACCTGGTCCACCCCTATGCTGCAATGGGGTGGCCCGGCTGCGGGACACTGTTCCCAGAAACCGGGCATCTATTCAGTGCAATCCTGCCCTCGGGGACGGAGCCACAACTGAGCCGTACTCTGTCTTCGAGGACAGAGACGCAACTGAGAGATGATTCTGTACCCACCGACACAAAAATATGGCGGGTTGACTCCAATATCCACTTTTATAAAGAAACAAACGCAAAGTATGGAAATTTATTAGGTAGACTTGTTTTAGATGAATGACCGTTGAAAGTATACAGAGCTTGAATTGGAATTTCGTACTATCATAAGTTTATCATCTCTGTATAACCCTATATCATATGTGTTAATGTCATAGTGTACTGTGAGATTATATAGAGCAATTAAATCAACGAGGCCGGAAGACACGGCATAATCTGACTCACCCATTTTAATATCAAATTGGTCACCAAGATTATACTTTATCCATTGTTCTTGGTTGTGAAACAGAACGGATATCTTAGTGCCCATTATAATAGTATATTCATCCTTAGTTAAGTCCGAATAATGTGTCGTGAATTCCAGTGCCAAAGTGAATTGATCTTTGGAAATTGATGTGTAATATTCAGCTATATCAAATTGGATTAAAGAACAGTTGTTTTTATCCTTTATATTCAGTCAGTCAGTCAGTCAGTCAGTTAAGTGCCATACTCTTGGACGATCATGTCTCGTAAGAGACATAACTGAGTGAGCAGAATATTATCTCACAGTAGGTAGCCATTACTTTCTGCGGTAGACTGGTTGCTAGTCAAGGCTATAGAACCCAATCTGTCCTATTATTTAACCCATAACTGGAGGGAAGAGAGGAATTAATACCTTTCTCAAGGGTATTTGCGCGTAACTGAATGCAATGAATTCAACTGGAATTCGAACTCGGCTTCTCGATTTCTTGTTCTGAGTCGATATCTACTGCACCACAACGCTCACCTCCAAAAAATATGGAACGCTTCACGAATTTGCGTGTCATCCTTATGCAGGGGCCATTGTAATCTTCTGTGCATCGTTCCAATTTTAGTATATGTACTGCCGAATCGAGTACATCCATGTCATAAACTGGTTTTGTAATGTAATTCTTTACATTACAAAATCAGTTTATGACATCAGTTGTATTGGTCCGCTAGTAATCCAAGGTTCTGTATGATTTGGTTATTAATCCGATCTAGAATAATTTTCCCGATTTTACCAATTACTAGCTGAGTGGCGTTGGTGATTGTAGTGAGTAGATTTATCTAAAAAATTAGGTTTATAATCTTTTAAAGTTATGTAAGCTTCTTTAGTACAAAGTTTACTAACTTTGGGTTTTTCAGTAATGGTTTCACTAATTTTGGGTTTTTCAGTAATGGTTTTGCTTGTAGTATTTATTTTATTAACTAAATTGGAGTAGATAGACTAAACTATCTCCCGGTTCACACTCCACCCACGTCTATTGAAAAGGTGAAGAGGCTCATCCCTTGTTCCCTGTTTAGGATGTGGTTTCCGGTTTTCTTTTTTCTAATCTCTTCACTCTTACGTAGCCCCCTGCACATCAGTGACGTTAACGCCTTGCCCGGAGTGATATGATATAAAAAAAAAACAAATAAAGTGAATTATTATTTGAAATGTAGCTTTGCACAGTTGAAAATTTTGAAGGTTTTTCTCGTTATCATGGGTCTCCCTCCGTGATAAAAACCCTTTCAATTTAATAAGGTGATATTCTAAGCGTAGCAAAAGGACAAATATGGGAAAACCAAGGAGGATCTAATTCACTCATCAGTTGTAATGTGTTCTAGCGAGACATGATTACTAACCGTTACATCACTAGGAGGTGCCCTTCTCTGAGTTTAATATGACTGCTTAAAAGACAGTCCTAACTTCATATTCTTCTTCTTCTTCTTCTTCTTCTTCTTCTTCTTCTTGGGCCATGTCACCTCAGGACGTAAGCGATCATGAATTTCCACTTGGCTCTGACTCTTCTCGCCCTCAACAATTTTTCTCTTGGTGTCTCTTCTAAACCCCGCTCCGCCATCTATTTGCTCATACTTAACAAGTGCGTCTCGCGCTGCTTTCCCCTGTCTCTGCTTCCCTTTATCCGACCTGTGAGTATTAAATTCTCCATGCCCTCCTTCCTCATTACGTGTCCCAGGAACCTCATTTGACTCATTCTGATATTAAGTATGATTTTTCTTTTCATTTGCATTTTTTCCAATGTCTCATTGTTGCACACGTGCTCTGTCCATGGTATCCTCAGCATCCTTCTGTAAAACCATATTTCTGCTTCCTCAAGCCTCTACTTCATCCTTGATGATATCGTCCAGCATTCACTTTCATACAGAAGGATATATATCAGATAGCAATCCAGCACTCTTTTCTTTGTTTCTAATGAGATTTTCATGTCTTTTAGTAATCTGATTAGGTTCTGAAATGCGTCTTTGGCCATGCCAATGCGTCTTTGGATCTCCATGTCTCACTTTCTACCCTCTGTCAAAACATTTCTTAGGTATTTGATTTTTTTCTACTTGTTTTATTTTAGTTTTTGTAGTTGGCATATTGGGCTCCTCTTTTTGCTGATGACCAGACATTCAGTGTTTTTTAAATTAACGCTTACTCTTTTCTTCTCACTTTCTTTTATTACTTTCTGTAGAAGGTCCTGCATTTTTCATTTCCTCATTCTTTATTAGTGATCTTGTTTTGTACAATGCTATTTAAATTTTTTGCATTTTAATTTCTTTATGAAATTTTCTAAATTACTAATACAGCTATAACTTAGCTTGATTGTATTCTTATTAAACATTTTGTTTAGTTCTGAGTTATATATATATATATATATATAACTATATATATATAGTGTGTGTGTGTGTGTGTGTGTGTGTGTGTGTGTGTGTGTGTGTGTGTGTGTGTGTGTAAAATTAAATTAATCTCGAACGACCGAGATATGAAACGTTTTGTTTTATGTTTTCTTTAATCAAATTTTCTTTATCTAAGCATATGTAAATAAATAAATAAATAAATAAATAACAGAAATGTATTTTCAGACATGTGTATTTTCGAAAATATATTAAAAATTTCATTAATCTATAAATATATTAAACGGTGAAAGTAATGTCTACTAGCTTAACTTAAAGTGATTTTCCGTATATATATATATATATATATATATATATATATATATATATATATATTCACTTATATTTACAAATAAACAACTATTGTCTTATTACACGTGACACGTAACTGACCAATGAAATCAAGCGCCAATCAACATTCTAATATAATGTCTCACTGTTGTTATTTTATCTTTATATTTGTGTTTTGTAAGCAAATCTTTGAAGAAACATAATAAAGTGAAACATGTTAGATTAAATCACTTTTCCGACCTGTTCTTTGCTTATTCTATTCTATATATATATATATACATATATATATATATATATATATATATATATATATATATGCTTGTACACTATCATCAGGTTAGAAACAGACTATCGCAACTTGGTGTTGACCCCAGTGTCTAATATCTCTTTCTTTCATTCTGTATATATCGTTTCTCTCTCTCTATCTTTCTCTCAGTGTATCTATGTATATAGCCAAGGGATTACTTGATCTGAAGAAAGCATTGAATTTCTTTTTTTAATCGTTTCACCCACGCAAGGTGGTAACGCCACTGATGCGCAGGGGGCTACATAAGAGAAAATGACGAGATAGGAAGAGAGTCAAGAGAAAAACGTACCAGTTACAGGGGATGTCAGAGAAGGTAGCAAGAGAAGGATCTTCATGTCGCACTTTCTATCTTCTGTCAAAACATTTCTTAAGTATTTGATTTTTTCTACTTGTTTTATTTTAGTTTCTCCAACTTGTAGTTGGCATATTGGGGTTCTTTTTTTGCTGATGAGCATATATTCAGTTTTCTTGAAGTTAACGCTTACTCTGTTCGTCTTACTTTCTTTTGCTACCTTCTGTAGAAGGTCCTGCATTTTCCTTTCCTTGTCAGGTTGAAAAGATCCGGCGAGAAAACATATCCTTGTCTTACGCTCCTTTCTATTTTTGCATACCTGCTGAGTTGACTTTATATCCGTACACAAGCGGTTTGCTGCTAATATGTTTTTCATTATGCTAACTTCTATTTCGAAAATGTCGAGGTTGTCGAGCATCTCTTGTGTCGTACTTTGTTGAACACCTTTGCGTAGTCTATAAAGCACAGATAAAGGTCCTGCATCCTTAGAAAAATATTGCAATCCTCGTTTCGTTCAAGGAAGCCACATTGTTCTTGTCTTATCTCTGGGCCGAATCTGCTGCGCGCTCTGTTCATCAGAATCCGGATGATGAGCTCATTAATCTGATTGTTCAATAAAGTTCGCAATTCTTCTGGTTTCTTAGGTAGTGTTATGAAGATTAATCTGCTTAGGTCCTTCCGTATATTGCCGCTATTGTAGATTTCGTTTATTATTTCTGTTAGTCTGTTGACGCCAAAGTCTTCTAGGGACATCGACATCTCTATTACAATCCCGTCTGGTTTCGCTGCTTTGTTTCTCTTCAATTTGGCCATTGCCGATTCAAATTCAGTTTTTAATATTTCTAGTCCATCCATAATTTTTTAAGAACAGAAATTGAGAAAACAGAAGATAACGATCCATATTGCATTTAAATAAAGAATAAAGAAGTGTGAAAGAATTATGGTACCCTATATATAAGAATCGACTCTTCCTCCTTCAATAAAGACTAACCTGAGTGACATCTGAGGAGGCAGCTGAGAGTCAGTCTGAACGCAAATGTGAGACAATCAGATGACAGTTTAAAGACAGTCAAGACGCAGCGTAACTATACCATTCGGACTTACACTTTTATTTGTTGATTACTAACAATTATTATTGTATATATAATCTGTTATTCTAATACACTGCTTGAACATACCTTCTTGTTTCCGTGTCTCACTTCCGGGACCTAACAAAGCCACAACAACTTGGCGACGAAGATTTCGCAACGACAACTCTACAACAAGAAGAAACTGCTATCGTAAAACTTAGAATTACTTCTAGAAATTTAAAATCTGAAACGAGATCTAGTTGCCAATCTAGTACAGCGCTTAATATTCGTAAATTGTAGGTCCCAATGAGGAAAGCTTATCAGAACAATTAAAGAAGATATTTATAGAAAGAAAAAAAGGAAAGCATAGCATGACGGTGTTTTTTTGTAAGGAAGTTAAATACAAATACCAACGCTGCTCAAAATTGTTCTTAGTACATCCAATATAATTTTTTTTAATAGTTGGGTTTTCATTTGGTGTTATAGCACATTGGCACACAATAGAATTTGTTAGATAACTATTTCCCAAATGGCAGCTGTTAGGAGATTTATCTAATTCTAATTCTAACCTAAATATTCCAGGCTTTTTAACTCCTGAGGTAGTGCATAATCAAACTAAGAAAAAAAAAAAAACAAAAAACAAAAAAACAAAAAAAAAAAAACACAAAAAACTGAGATCTAACATTCTGTTAAAATTATTGTCTACTCATTTAAATAATGTATCGTCTCACTTACCGAAACGAAATTAAAAAGTGTCAGGCTATGGCACCAGGCTACTCTGTTTCCTTTTGCGACCCAAAACTTTCAGTTCATTCTTCAACATAATTTTCATTTTTGATTGAACAATAATGACACACCTACAAGCATATTCTCTAATTACCACATCGTAATTGTCAAAATAGACATAATTCTATCTTATATTTTCAAATGAAATCATTTTTACTATTTATTTTGATATATCACCCGTATAAAAAACAGTATTCTTCTAAAACACGAAACTTTTTGTGAATATAATGCATTTGTAAACCATTTTAATAACAAAATTACCATATTAATCTCTACTTTATAGTAGGCACACTTTATAAAAGTAAATGCTTGAACAGTGGAATTTAATCTACCTCTTCTTTCACTGTCTTATATATATATATTCTTCATTTGTAAACGAGTTATTACGCGACCTAGGTTTCTAACATGTGGTCTCTTTAAATGATTTGCAATAACTAATTTTACCGTTTTTTTTAGTTTGATTTAAAAACGCTCACGTAACGGTGATTTTTTTGAACGCTCACATAACGGGGAATTTTCTAACGTGCAATTTTAAAATTACAAGAAATTATAACGTTTTCATCCATGATTGTATGAACCTAACAGGTATTTTATGATATGGTTACACTTGGTCATAATTTTTGTCCTTTCATTCAATAATTCATTTTTGTTTGGGAATAGCATAATAGCTAACTTTTCTTCTTGGTACAATCTACATATTTTGCCACAGTTGTAAGGCTTGGCTGTTTTCACTATACTCCACGGTATGTCTGGGTCTTTTCCATATTTTAATTTCAATTTTCACACGTGACTAGCCAATTTTTTTTTTGTTTTTTATTTTAAATGTATACCTGTAATTAAACCACCTCGTCTAAAAGATCTCTTTGGTTGATCCCAAATATATTTTGTTTTGACCATTTAAGTCATGTACTTTTACTTTGTAAATGACTTCTTTTGTATTACAAAGTCATTGAAGTGGGCGTTTATTTTTGTCCTGCAGTTGCATTCTTTATTAGTGAACTTGTTTTTTACAATTCTATATAAATATCTGGCATTTTCATTTCTTTATGAAATTTTCTAACATACTAGTACAGCTATAACTTAGCTTGATTGTATTCCTATTAAAAATTTTGTTTAGTTCTGAGTTATATATATATATATATATATATATATATATATATATGATTAGAATTAAATTAATGTTGAACGACCGAAACATGAATGGTTTTATTTTATATTTTCTTTAATCAAATTTTCTTTATCTAAGCATATGTAAGTAAATAAATAAATAAAAAACAGAAATGTCTTTTCAGTCATGTGTATCTTCGAAAATATATTAAAAATTCATTAATCTATAAAAATTCATTAATCTATAAATATATTAAACGATGCAATTAATGTCTATTAGCTTAACTTAAAGTGATTTTCTGTATATATATATATATATATATATATATATATATATATATATATATATTGACTTATATTTACAAGTAAACGACTATTGTCTTCTTACACGTGACAAGTAACTGACCAATGAAATCAAGCGCCAATCAACATTCTAATATAATGTCTCACTGTTGTTTTTTTTATCTTTATATTTGTGTTTTGTAAGCAAATCTTTGAAGAAACATAATAAAGTGAAACATGTTAGATTAAAGACACTTTTCTTACCTGTTCTTTGTTTATTCTATTATATATATATATATATATATATATATATATATATATATATATATATATATGTGTGTGTGTGTGTGTGTGTGTGTGTGTGTGTGTGTGTGTGTATATATGCTTGAACACTATAATCAGGTTAGAAACAGACTATCGCAACTTGGTGTTGACCTCAGTGTCTAACATCTCTTTCTTTCATTCTATCTCTATCGTTTCTCTCTCTCTTTCTCTTTCTCTCAGTGTATCTATCTATGTATATAGCCTAAGGATTACTTGATCTTGAGAAAGCATTGAACTTTTTTTAATCGTATCACCCCGAGCAAGGCAGTAACGCTACTGATGCGCAGGGGGTTACATAAGAGAAAAAAATTAGATAGGAGATTGAAGAGAAAGACGAACCAGTTACAGGGGGTTTCAGAGAAGATAGCAAGAGCAGGATGGTAATAGAGGTCTAATAACAGTTGCAAAGGTAGAGAGAAAGGAAAATATATACAGGCTGATGTAAAAAGAACTGGAGTCAGGTGGTTAAGAGATGGAGGTTGTAGCCGTCAGGAAAGCAAGAATATGGAAGAGAGTTCCACGTGTGAAAAGTGCGAGAAAAGAAGCTGAGGGAGTAGAATTGCCAGCTGCATTTGGTTGATCTAACTGTGAATTGGTGGGCCTCAGTTGCCGGTCTTGTTGCACGAGTAAACTCATGTGGCAGGGGCACCAGTGACTTAATTTAAGCAGAAGCCATGAATTATTAAATATATTGCACATCTCTTTTGCTTTCTCTCTCTTTTTCTCACCTTCTTTATCTTGTTCTTTTTCCTATCTCTCTATACATATAGATTGTTTAAATTTACTATGCGTATAATAGATGGATGCTTAATATCGAAGATAGTGTGTTTATAGAAAATAGACAGTGTGGATATGCAGATTGAACACTGGATGATGTCTGTCAGTTTATCGATTCAGTGCGATTTTCATGCCAGGTAATCTTTTTAATCTCTCCTTTTCTCATTTGTCTCTCTCTCTCTCTCTCTCTCTCTCTCTCTCTATATATATATATATATATATATATATATATATATATATATATATATCAGTCAGTTATGTGCCATACGCGATACAAGCTTTGGGCGATCATGTCTCGAAAGAGACATGACTGACTGGGCAGAAGATTATCCCGCAGTAGTTTACCATTACTTTCTGCTGTAGACTGTTTAACAGCCAAGGCTATAGAACCCAATCTGTCCTGTTATTTAACCTATAGGGAAGAGACGGATTAATACCTTTCCCAAGGTAAATTTGCGCGTAAGTGAATGCAAAGAATTCAATTGGAATTCGAACTCGGCCCCCCTATTTCTCGTTCTGAGCTGATGTCCACTGCGCCACAACGCACATCCATATGTCAGCTATGGATCCATTTACGGTAGACGGTCGGAGATAGTGTGTTTATAAATATAGACAGTGTGGATATGAGGATTGAACATTGGATGATGTCTATCAGTTTACTTATTCAGTGCGATCTTCAGACGAAGTAACCTTTGGACTCTCTCTCTCCCTCTTTCGCCTGAAGATTGCGTTAAAGCGCATGGGAGATAGTGTGTGTGTGAGAGAGAGAGACAGAGACAGAGGGAAGGAGAGAGTGATGGGGAGAGAGAGAGAGAGAGATTAGACACTTAAGTCAACACTAAGTTCCGGTAGTCTGCTTCATGCTTGAACGCAATCTTCAGGCCTGAACATTGCGTTCAATTATGAAGCAGACTCTCGCCACTCGGTGTTGAACCCAGTGTCCACTTTTATATTTAGATACGCTCTATTTCTGTTATTGAGTACTTTACCCGTAAATATAGCATACCTGAAAACTATATTTTGATCATATGTGTGTGTGTGATTGTAGGCTGCATAATAGTAACAGAAAATTTTAAGCGTACTCTATATTTTTCAAAGTCACAAAGAAAACTTTAAGTTCAATTTTTGACACCAATGGGAAATAAATGTTTTGTGAGCAGTAAAAAGATGAATGTATAAAACAATAAAACGCAAGAAGAATGAATTAAAAATATATTTGTTGCGACAACCAGACGCAGGTGTCTTCTCGGAGCCCCTCTCTGTAGTGTTGTGAAAATTCTACAAAGAAAGTTGAGAAAACTATTTTTTTTTTCAAGGTTCGACCTGACTTCTTCAATCCCGAGAGAAATAAATGTCCTCACCGCTGATCTTTTTTAATTCCTTTGCATTTTTTTTTTTAAATATGCATTTTTTTTAAAAATCTCTCATCGGAATGATCACACGGAGTGCAAAAAAAAAAAAAAAATGAACACTTTTAATCACCTGAATTGCACCTGTTCCTTTTTTTAAAAATCTTTTTGCATGCCATTTACTGAAGGTTGTCTATTATAGTGTCAGATGCAATTCACCAGAGAATAAAGAACACATTCTAACACAAGCGCAGACACATTAAAAACTCAAAGAAAAAAGAAAAATAATTAATTATAAATTTACTTCAACAAAATACACAAAGCTATTGGATACGCATTCAATATCTAATCTAAACTTATATATAAATGGAACTTTGTCTGTGTGTATTTGTGTCTGTGTGTGTGTATCCGTGACCTAGAGACTCCGAAACGGCAGAACGGATTTTCTTGAAAGTTTACAGTTGTACTATAAGCGTCTGCGAGTGTTCTTAGCTAGGTTTTGTGTCGAGTTGCCCCCGATAAATATCGAAAATCGATAATCGAAAAACTCGGCTTATAGAAGGAGTGGTCCGATTTTACTCAAATTTTATACACTCATAGACAAAGACATAAGAAACGATATTCAGAAGTTTCAAGGTTGCAGTTCTTACAATAGTGCAGAAAATCGATAATATATATATATATATATATATATATATATATATATATATATAAAAGGCAAGGTGTTTGTGTGTATGTCTGGTTATCTGCCTGTATGTCTGTATTTTTTCAGCCCTTTTATTTTTTTCAGCCCTTTTTGCTTCGGGTTTGGCTCTAAGTAGGTATAATTGTATTTCTTAGTCTCAGCCATGATTCCATTTACTCAGAGGACTTATGTAGCCTTCAAAATTCAGTTTACGACGAAAAAAACTTATTTGATATCGATACCAGGAAATCAAAATTTGACTTACATCCATTCATTTTTCTTTCAATCTACGGTTTTGCTTTAACTGCAAACAACTATTGCTTTTTAGTCTTTCGTGCCAACGTCCAAAGAGTGTGAGCTCCAGGACCATGGATTAGTTCTAAAGCTTTCATTACACCCGAGCAACGCCGGGCTATACTGCTAGTCGAACAATATTTGAGTGACAGTGATGTGGCTCTACAGACTCAAATTAAAATTACCGTGGACAGAACATATAAACAACGTGAAAGTTTTATGATATGCATATGTCACAGTGTTGATAGCAAACACAGAAAAGAACCTACAAGAGCTTCTACAGAAGGTAGTGAGCGAGAAAGCGAGAAAGCGAGAAGAAAGGATTAAACATTAATTGCAAGAAGACAGAATGATTATCAGCAAAAGGAACAATCTAACAGGCGAATTATAAATTGGAAATAACAACATCAAACAAGTACAACAATTTCAATATCTGGGAAGGTTTTTAACAGAGGACAGGAAGTGTGATACTGAAATCTGAAGGCACAATGGGATCGCAAAATATGCCTTCCAGAAGCTAAGAAGGAAATATTTAGAAACAAAGAAAAATCTACTGAACTGTCGGTCCTTCTACAAAAGAAATGAAAGCTTTAAAACTAATCGATGGTTCTGGAGCTCACACTCTTTGGACGTTGGCACGAAAGACTAAAAAACAATAGTTGTTTGCAGTTAAAGCAAAACCGTAGACTGAAAGAAAAATGAATGGATGTAAGTCAAATTTTGATTTCCTGGTATCGATATCAAATAAGTTTTTTTCGTCGTAAACTGAATTTTGAAGGCTAAATAAGTAATAATGAGTAAATGGTATCATGGCTGAGACTAAGAACTACAATTATACCTACTTAGAGCCAAACCCGAAGCAAAAAGGGCTGAAAAAAATAAAAGGGCTGAAAAAATACAGACATACAGGCAGATAAACAGACACACACACAAATATCTTGTTATTTATATATATATATATATTATCGATTTTCTGCACTATTGTAAGAACTGCAACCTTGAAACTTCTGAATATCGTTTCCTATGTCTTTGTCTATGAGTGTATAAAATTTGATTAAAATCGGACCACTCCTTCTATAAGCCGATTTTTTCGATTATCGATTTTCGATATTTATCGGGTGTAACTTGACATAAAACCTAGCTTAGAACAGTCACAGACGCTTGTAGTACAACTGTGTAAATGTTCGAGAAAATCGGTTCAGCCGTTTCGGAGTCTATAGGTAACGGACACACACACAGACACACACACACAGAGACAAAGTTCCATTTATAAATATGTTTAGATAACAAAAGACTAAATTTAATAAGAGCTACAAAGGACATAAAATTTTGAAGAGCCAAATTTTGAAAGGGCACGACACGGCTCATAGAGGAAAGAATACTCAGTATCGAAGAGAGATAGTTAACATTTCTGGGACATATAATCAGGACAGGGATCTTGAAGTTTACGGAGGAGCAAAGGTAAACAGCGAGTACTCTACCTTAAAGAACTTGTGTGAATGGTTGACAGAACAGGGACAGATAGGAAAGATAAAATTTATAACATTACTTGGTTATTGATTTTTAACGCCATGTTCTTTCAAGACGTAGTCAATCATGATTCGCCACAGCTTTTTTCCTATTATCTGTAAATTTCTATGCATAATTGCAAAAATAATGGTGCCTTCACATTGCCTTTTCCTCGTTTGTATTTCAGAGCTTTCCTTTCCTTATATCAGTTGACCCCCAATGCTTGAAAGAGCTGTTTACTTTCGTATTTACTCCATATCTAGTGGGGAAGCCAAAGCGTGAACCAGAGCTATTCGGCCTAAATATGAACCCTGATCTCCGATTCTGCTACCCGTTGCGTTTACCGTCCAACATTGATTGGAGAACGCCATCTCTTTTATGTTTAGTACACTTCAAAATATCTATTATAAAGAACATCGTGGGTCTCGCTATACAACATTAGTAAGCTAGGTGACCATATTGATAGATTAAGTATGGCACAAGGCTACAACTGTAGAATATATATTGTAAAGCGTTACACAATTTTATCTGATTGAAATTGTCTAATGTATATGAACAATTTTCATGCGTCGTCCAAGAATCTTTCAATTCAAGATGGGTAACCGCTTCTGAATACCATATGCTGTAAGTTTGGATGTGCGGGTGGTGTAATGGATAATGGATCGGAATTGTTAATTGGAGAGCCGAGTTCTACCTTCATTTCAGTTATATTCACCTAGGCGCAAATAGCCATTGGAAAAGGTGTGTATCCACCTCTTCTCCCCAAAGCTATGTGTTTATTAGTAAGAGTTGTGCGTTGTGGTTCAGTGGATATCGACTCGGAACGACAAATCGGGGAGCCGAGTTCGAATTCTAGTTGAATTCATGGCATTCACTTACGCACAAATACCCTTGAGAAAGGTATTAATCCATCTCTTCCTTCTAGTTATGGGTTAAATAACAGGACAGATTGAGCTCTACAGCCTTGGCTGGCAACCAGTCTACCGCATAAAGCAATGGCAATCTAATGCGGGATAATCTTCTGGCTTATCAGTCATGTCTCTTTCCAGACATGATCGCCCAAAGCGTGTATTCAGTGACTGTATCACTAAATAATTACTATATCTCCCCCACAAGAGAACTCTTAAAATCTAAAGTTATATCCTGGCTTTGAATAACCTAAAAAGGTTGATAATCCATAGAAACGCAACAATGAATAAAAATAAAAGAAAAAACATGAATATTAACTGGAAAATTATTATTGAAAAAACGTTATTTTCAGTCTGAATTTTTAGGATGTGGAATGATCATTATTTACATTCGGATTATTTTCCTCACCTTTTTTTTTTTTATTGTTATAATCACAACATTTTGACCGTTGTGTCATCCTGCCTTCCTCTGGTGTGTATTAATCTGTATAACCTACAGGAAATTCTTTGAACATTTTATTTAATCTACAGTGGTAGATTGTTCTCGTTCCATTGTCCATGCCTAGAGATATCGTCTAGACCTTATTTTTAACACCGCTCAGTTATTGGTCATCTTTTCCACTGAGTCTAAATACATATTGCCCAGTCCGGGGATCGATCTCAAAATTACAATTTACAAGCAGACACTTCAATCTACTAGGCTATTGTTGTAATAAATAACGACAGGTAAGAAGAAAATAACCCAAATATCAGTCAGTTAAGTGCCATACGTAATACATGCTTGGGTGATCATGTCTCGAAAGAGACATGACTGACTGGTTAGAGGATATTTCCCGCAATAAGTTATCGTTAATGTCTGCGGTAGTCTCGTTGAAAACAAAGGCTATAGAATCCGATCTGTCTTAATATTTAACCCATAACTGCAGGGAAGAAACAGACCAATACCTTTTCCAAGGGTATTTGTGCTGAAGCGAATGCAACTAATGCAACTAGAATTCGGACGCGGATCTCCAAGGTCCTGGGTATGACGGAAAACTGCATCCGGCAGCAAGGCCTCTGATCGGGAGGTTGTAAGGAGCATGGAACAACCTCTTAACTACTGTTGTTCCAAGGTCTACTCTAACCTGGAGTGGTAGCACCTGTTAGGGTCCCAGCTATGGGCAAATAGTTAACCCCCAAACTGAGATCAAAACACTATGAGAGTATAAAAATACACTTTTATAGAAATATATACATAAGAATAAACTTTTATAAAAAAATATATATTTTTGTAGGAAAAATATTACCAACAAAAGATTTTTGAAGGAAAAGCAAAATTATTGCCAAAATATATTTTTGAGGGTTAAAAAATTGTTACCAGCGATACATTTTTGAATACAAAACTAGAAGAAATTTTCAATTTTCTGAAATAAAAATAAATTTTTCATCAAAATCTGACTAAATCAACCTTCTCATTATAAATGGAGATTTAAAAGATACCTTAAAATCTCACCATTTTGGCATTAAATAAGGCCAGAGATGTTTATATGACGTTAAATAAAACTCAAACGGCTCTCCAATTTCTCATATCGAGCCGATATCCAATGTACCACAACACACATCCCTACACCACAATGCACATCTAATAGAAATAGTGTAAATAGCGTTATTTTTTTTTATACCAAGCAACTTATTACACATTGCTATTACACAATTGCTGTATCAAGCAAGATTTGATTGTGTTTTTATTTTATTTATTTTTAAATAACGACATTAAAAAAAAATGATATGATTTTCTTTTTAAAACTTAATTTTCTTTTCTCCCCTTTCTCATCCCGATGAAGACTTACTCGAGTCGAAATCTTGTTTCAGCAAAACATTATTTTCGGCTACACACAACATTTGCGAAAGAATATTCGCACTTTAGGTACAATAGGTCAAATGGAAGAAATGCCAATACGCCTATGGTAATGCTGTCCAAATACACGGAATTTAATGTTATTTTGTAATCATTTTACTCTAAGAAAGGCGATATCGTCACTAAGATACAAACGGTTACAACGAGTGGAAAAGAAAGAAACCTGGAAAAGGAACAATAAAAGAAAAAGGCACAGGAAGGCAAAAGATGGCGATTGACGTTTCATATAAATCTTCGAAAATTGTAGAGGACAGAGGCTGGGAAATCTAAAGAGAGATACACAGGCTAGAAGTGTAAGATAAAAAAAAATAGTAAAATATGACTTAACCTTAAATCTTGCTAATTTAACATGTGCAGAATGTGCGTTGTGGTGCAGTGGATATCGGCTCGGAACGAGAAATCGGTGAGCCGAGCTCGAATTCCAGCTGAATTCATTGCATTCACTTACGCGCAAATACCCTTGGGAAAGGTATTAATCCGTTTCTTCCCTTTGAGTTAAATAATAGGACAGATTGGGTTCTATATCCTTGACTGGCAACAAGTCTCCTCGGAACGAGAAATCGGTGAGCCGAGTTCGAATTCCAGCTGAATTCATTGCATTCATTTACGCGCAAATGCCCTTGGGAAAGGTATTAATCCATCTATTCCTTCCAGTTATGGGTTAAATAACAGGACAGATTGGGTTCTGTAGCCTTGGACGGCAACCAGTCTACCGCAGAAAGCAAATGGGAACCTACTGCGGGATAATCTTCTGCCCAGTCAGTCATGCTTCTTTCGAGACATGATCACCCAAAGCCGAGTTTGAATTCCAGTTGAATCCATTGTATTCACTTACGCGCAAATACCCTTGGGAAAGGTATTAATCCGTCTCTTCCCTCCAGTTATGGGTTAAATAGCAGGACAGATTGGGTTCTATAGCTTTGGTCAGCAACCAGTCTACCGCAGAAAGCAATGGCAACCTACTGTGGGATAATCTTCTGCCCAGTCAGTCATGTCTCTTTCGAGAAATGATCGCCTAAGTGTGTATCGTGTATGGCACTTAACTGACTGACTGAATTTAACATAAAAAATAATTAGTTGCCAATTTAGCTATTTAACCCATAGTGGGGGGGGAGAAAAGATGACTTTAAAACATTCTCAAGAGTATTTGTGTTAAGTGAATGTATGGAAGCCGCTTTCCATTGCATCACACAATACATCTTTCACAGGCACTCAGTCGGTTAACTGCTATATGTGATACACGCTTGGGTGGTCATGTATCCTTCTATTCATGATTGTCTAGGCAGAAGGTTTTCCCGCACTGGGTTGCCAACTAAGGTTTAGAACCCAATCTTTCAAGCTATTCAACTCATAGCTAGTTGGAGAAGAGATGGATTAATACTGTCATCAAGTGTATTGGCGCGTAACCTGAATGCAACGAATTCAGGTGGAATTCGAACTCGGCTCTCTGATTACTCATTCCGTGCCGATATCCATTATACCAAGTCAGTCCTTCCTTCTATAGATTGAAGAAAAGTCACGCGGCTTAGATGTGGCACAAGGCCAAAAGTATGGGACACTCAGTGAGAATCAAGCTCACTACTTGTTATGGTGAAACACATCTATTCCTCAGATAATGGACTCTCCCTCCTATATTAATAAGAGTTAACATGAAAGTTAACTCGTGAAGTTCTTGGGAAGTTCATAGGAGTTCTTAGAAGTTTTTGAGCGTTCTTTAGAGTTCTATCGAAGTTCAGTAAAACTACTAGGCAGTTGATATTAGTCGGCAGTTAGCCGAATACTAAGGAGTCAGCTTTCAGTAGACGATTACCACGTTCCTAACATTTAGGGTGCGTTAAGTCGATTAGCAACCGATATAGCACGATTATAATCTTTAGTGCAAAGACTACTCCACAACACTACTCAATCGTAATGATTTTAGCGAGACAAGCTTGCTAACCATTACACCACCTCGAGGTGCCCTGTTAATTTTCTAAACGCAGCTTAGATGTGGCAGAAGGCCAAAAGTATGTGGCACCCAGTGAGGATCAAACCCACTATTCGATCGTAATGATTCTAGCGAGACAAGCTTGCTAACCATTACACTACCTCAAGGTGCTCACCTCCTTTTAATGTGTAATGAAAAACGAAACAAAAAACAACAAAAAACGAAAACGGACAACACTTCATTTCTTTCAGGTTTAAGCTCTATTCGTTGACTTTTCTTACTATGTTTAGTCTTAGTTAACTTTACATAATTTATAATTTGGATATTTTCTAAAACCTTTTCATGTTGTTTGTATACATTCTAGTTAAAAACAGAAAATATTAGGGTTTATTAGGGGAAAAATTACGGAAGAAACCCAATACGTGCTGGTCAGTCAGTTAAGTGCCACACGTGATACAAGCTTGAGCAATCATGTCTCGAAAGAGACATGACTGACTGGGCAGAAGATTATCCTGCAGTAGGTTGCCATTACTTTCTGCTGTAGACTAGTTGCCAGCTAAGGCAATAGACCCCAATCTGTCCTGTTATTTAACCCATAACTGGAGGGAAGAGACGAATTAATACTTTTCCCAAAGGTATTTGCGCGTAAGTGAAAGCAGGAAATTCAACTGGAATTCGAACATGTCTCTTGCTGGTAGCTAACGTGAAATTTCTGCATTAGGCATACTGCAAATTTCAGCTGAATGTGTTGCATCCACTTACGTGCAAATATCTTTTGGAACACCATCAATCCGTCATTTCCTCCTCAAGCTATGGGTTAAATAGCAAGAAACATTAGGTTATATAGCCTTTGTTGGCAACCAGTCTACCACTGAAATGAATGGCAAAGTATGGCGGAAAAATCCTTTTTTCCAGTCAGTCTTGTGTCTTCATAGACATGATCGCCCAAACGGGTATCTCTTATGGCACTAAACTGAGTACAAAAGAAACGTTCTGCTACACCTGCGTGAATAAAATAAGACAAATTAAAATAAATGAAATTTTTAGTTTTTAAAAATTAATTTTCGAGATTTTTTCCCCCATGTTTTTTTTTTTTTTAAGACTGGAAGCATTTTAAAGACAAAATACAAAAATTGGGCTGAATTTTATAGTTTCTAAAAGAGTAAATAAAAAAAATATTTTTTTCAAAATAATCATTAAAGTGCCAAACAAATTTAATAGCCTTAGGGCAGAAGATGACACGAGTAGAAATAAACAAAGCAAAAAGGATAAAACCAAAGTGAAAATGAAGGAAACAAAAAAATAAAAAATACGATCAAAATAAAAATAAAATGAAGTGAAAGAAAGAAGGAAAATGAGAAAGAAACAAAAACAACAACAACAACAACAACAACAAAAAGAAAAGCAGATGTTAAAATGAATAAAAGACCTGACCTTGCAGAGGCGGGTATAACGTCATTGCATAGAATTTCTCTCCTGGAAATAAATAAATGAAAGAAATAAAATCTACCCCCCCCCCCCCACAAAAAGAAAAAAAAGAAAATGAAAAAAAAATGAAGAGAAACAACTAAAAACACATAAAAAAAAAAAAGAATAATAAAAAACTTAGATATAAAAAAATGTAAAAGAATTAATAAAAATAAAGAAAAAAAATTGTAGGGAAACAGGGGATATCGCCAGTTCATGGAACAGCTCTTGTCAATTGTGATCTCTCGAGAGAGAACTGTGTAAATCTCGTGGAATGCTGTAATTTCTTTTCGTTTTTTAGATTTTTATTATAAACCTCGAAATTACAGACGAAATCGAGTCACGTGACAGATGAGTCCATCTTTCCTTTTTTTACAATAACACTCACTGCTTTCTCTCAAACCCTTCTTTCAGCCGCTGTCAATCTGTTCCCATTTCCCGCAACCTTAACCAGCACCGTTCAAACAATCTACGATCGTTCTACGATCATGGCAATTTAAAACAACGCTGATGCCGGAGTCCAAACCTCCAATTAACCCGGCGACAACCCTAACGATTTTCATTTTTTGTGTTCCACATCTCGCATTGTGTTATTTAAACTATGACGCGAGGGATAATATTCTCAAAATGGGCTTACTTATTTGTTAAATTGCACGTGGAATGCGCCCTTCTCGTGTGCTAAGCTTTCGATGCACCATTATCTATCTATCTATCTATCTATCTATCTATCTATCTATCTCATCTATCTATCTATCTAGTCGTTAATATCTATCTATCTATCTATCTATCTATCTATCTATCTAGTCTTAATATCTATCTATCTATCTATCTCATCTATCTATCTATCTATCTATCTGTCGTTAATATCTATCTATCTATCTATCTATCTATCTATCTATCTATCTATCTATCTATCTATCTAGTCGTTAATATCTATCTATCTATCTATCTATCTATCTATCTCAGTCGTTAATATCTATCTATCTATCTATCTATCTATCTATCTATCTATCTCAGTCGTTAATATCTATCTATCTATCTATCTATCTATCTATCTATCTCATCGTTAATATCTATCTTAATCTATCTATCTATCTATCTATCTCAGTCGTTAATATCTATCTATCTATCTATCTATCTATCTATCTTAATCTATCTATCTCATCGTTAATATCTATCTATCTATCTATCTATCTATCTATCTTAATCTATCTATCTATCTATCTCATCTTAATATCTATCTATCTATCTATCTATCTATCTATCTATCTATCTATCTATCTAAATCCGATCATTATCTAAATCTGATCTGAAACATACACATATATCTTTTTTCTTTACGTAAAATATGGTTTATATATTTTAAAATATATTTTACATTTACTGTTTCTTCTTCTCTCCCTCTCTCGTTATACATATAGCGACAGAGAGAGAGAGATAGAGAGAGAGAGAGAGAGAGAGAGAGAGAGAGACAGACAGACAGAGACCAGGCGTCCAGGACGCCTGAGTATTGGGAGAATGTAAAACTTTTTTTTTAGACCTAACGCCGCGAAGCTTTTTTGCCTTGTCTTAATAACGGCGGCACAGAGCAATGTTGGTTAGTATTTTAGTTGGTATCTTTCTCTTGCCATTTTTTCTTTTTTTTTCTTCCCGTTTTTGAATAGCTGGTGTTGATTTCTGTTGTTAGTAAATTTTCTACTTCTTTTTCTGCCGGATGTCCAAAAATTTTCTGATCATTGTAATATTAGAAATTTCCCGGACAAAGCCTGAAAGAAAATGCTCAATT
This sequence comes from Ascarosepion bandense, assembly GCA_037127315.1. NCBI lineage: Eukaryota > Metazoa > Mollusca > Cephalopoda > Sepiida > Sepiidae > Ascarosepion > Ascarosepion bandense. The sequence continues at coordinate 820,889 of JBBBDQ010000814.1, read as the reverse complement.
ATTCCGGTAGATAACTTAATGAGCTACTTAAATTTGGTCACAGCCCCTTCAAAATATTTTCGTTGGTAACTATAGGATACAAATTTTATATCATCCAACAATCAACTCAAACGAAAAAAGTAAAATTGCAAAATCGGATCAAAACGACTAAAAACACTTTTGATAAACCCAGACCAAAGCAAGTTTCTCAAGTCAGTGTGAAAAGTAAGATTATGGATTGGATAGGAAATAGTAAATTGATCTATGATCCCAATCAAATTTTCTTAACACCTAGAAAATGGGTATGCTGTTTCGAGCCGGTCACATGAATAGAATTCACGACTTAACCATGTCTTTTGACTGGTCAAATCAGTCCGAGCGGTAATCTGACAGACCTTGTCAGAATGTAAGGAAGGAAATTCAAGAAGCCGACCCGGTCATGCTTCGTCGACATACATTCATTCTTCCTCCTTCCAATTTTCCTTTCTTCGTCTTCACCACACACCGTCAAAGAAAACAACAACGATATACTTCAACTGACTTCGATAAGTAAAATCTACTTTATTGCTTGACTTTTCTTTTCCCTCTTTCTCCAGCCATAAAAATGAAAAGATCACAGACTTTATTAATAACATTTTCAATCTTTCTACATATAAAAATTCTGCTACTATCAACTATGAGCTCTGAATTTCTGTGGAACATTTAACTACTTACATTTCTCTTTGAAGAATTAACTACATGCAATTTCTCTTCGAACATTTTCTTTTTACAAATTTGTTATTCAGTTCTTTTAATAAAATTTTACTTTAATGTACAAACAAATCAAATTTATTCTTCCAACTATTCATCCAACCTGATGTTTGCAGCAACTCGATGTAAAACCAGGTTTTCCGTAAGAATCTCATGATAGATTCGTAATACATTTTAGTCATGTAAAAAAAAATCATATTTGACGGAGACGGTCACGTGTTTGAGGTTAAGAATATTTTTTTCCATATCTATTTTGCTCTGTAAGTAAATAAAGTTTGCTCTGTAATCTTGAATTGGCACTTGATCAGCGTGGAAACACATGTGCTAGTCAGAAAGCTCTGTTCGGACTAAAAATCCTGATTAAATATTTCGATATTCTCGGTAACAAATTTGCCAGGTTTCACACATTGCTCGAATGTGTTAAGCAGTACAAAGCCGATCCAAGAAAACATAATTTTTTGTTTATTATTTAACTAGCAGTATAGCCCGGCGTTGCTCGGGTGTAATGAAAGCTTTAAAACTAATCCATGGTGCTGGAGCTCAGACTCAGCCTAAAGATTATTTTAAATAATAAAATAATTGCGACAATTTACCAATCGCACCTAATATATATACATATATATATATATATATATATATATATATATATATACTAGCAGTATAGCCCGGCGTTGCTCGGGTGTAATGAAAGCTTTAAAACTAATCCATTGTTCTGGAGCTCAGACTCTTTGGACGTTGGCACGAAAGACTAAAATGCAATAGTTGTTTCCAGTTAAAGCAAAACCGTAGACTGAAAGAAAAATGAATGGATGTAATTCAAATTTTGATTTCCTGGTATCGATATCAAATAAGTTTTTTCATCGTAAACTGAATTTTGAAGGCTAAATAAGTCCTCTGAGTAAATGGTATCATGGCTGAGACTAAGAACTACAATTATACCTACTTAGAGCCAAATCCGAAGCAAAAAGTAAAATAAAAGGGCTGAAAAAATACAGACAAGAATCTTTTTTAATCTTTTCAACCCCAAGCAAGGCGATACCACCACTGATGTGCAGGGGGCTGCATAAGAGAGTTAAAGTTTTAGACAGGAGGAGAGTGAAGAAAAAGAGGAACTAGCTACAGATTGGTGAAAGAGAAAGGGCAAGAGAAGGATGTGAACACAGGAGTGAAGACAGTTGCGAAGGAAGAGAGAAAGAAAAAGAACAAGATACAGGGGGTGATGTAGAAAGGGCTGAAGATGGGAATTTATTTAAAATTTAAATTTCTGGAGGTTTTAGCCGTCAGGAAAGCAAGTATATGAAAAGGAGTTCCATAGGCGGGAAGCGCGAGGAAAAGAAGCTGATAGAGTAGAATTGTCGCCTGCATTTGGTTGATCTAACTGTAAAAGGGTGGGACCTTGATGCTAGTCTGGTTGCACGAGTAAATTCTTGTGAAGAGGGCACCAGTGACATAAGTTTGTCAAAGCAGAAGCCATGAAAATATTTATAGAAGAGACAGAGGAAAGACACATCCCGACGATGAGAAAGTGACAGAAGTCGAGCTGCCGGGTCCAGACAAATCACATTACAGATTCTACTTTGGAGCCTGTCGAGAACACTTAGACGAACAGAAGTGACGCCTGACAAGATATGACAACTGTAAGGAAAATTCTGGTCGATAAAGCAAAAATTCACTCTAAATCACATTGTTGTAGAAATTTCGCTGTTCGAGAGACCTTATGTATCAAATATATTTCCTTTGCCATTAATCTCACATTGTTTAGTAGTGGAAATGAAGTATTAAAAGTTTTTAAAAAAATAGAAATTATGAAAACACCAATTCTAGCCTCTCATACTAAATGACTGCTGCAAACGAACACTCCTATTCAAAAACCATACAGAACTGAACAACCATGTAATAGTCAACTCATCGAAAAATAACTACAGTAAGGAGAAAAACCCTTGCAAATGGCTATAGAACTAGTGTAATCTAGAGACCATAAAAACTATTGACAACTTTTATATTCATTAACTCCTACAAAACGGAAAAGAGTTAGGATGCTAAAAAAACTTAATAAAAAATATTTAAATCTTTCTTGTCGGATGTATTTAATAAACAATGCATGAACAAAAAGGTTGCTGCCCAAATATATATATATACATATTATTTGGAAACCAGTTATTGACGGAATCTTAGTTTCAGGTGATTTATAATAGGAAACAGAACACAGATTATCAAAAACAATCTTCGATGGAAGAAAAGTTTATGGAAGGGTCTTAAATAAAAGTGGTCATAAAGGCATATTAGAATACAAACCTCAGTTAAACAAACAAGTGAAAAATAATACTAAAAATCGAATCCACCGTTTAATTTAGCAGTACAATTCAAAATAGGGCAAATATATTTTAAATGCATTAATAAACACTTCCCTAAAAACTCTGAATTACATAAAATATTCAATAGAAATACAATTAAATTATAGTTAGATCTGTACTAGTAATTTTGAAAATTGCGTAAAACAAAACGCCAGACACTTCAAATTATTGTGCAACATAATCTCGCGAATAAAGAATGTTACTGTAGGGACAAAAATAAATGTCCATTTGATGAACTTTGTAAAACAGAAGGAATTGTTTCCAAAGCAGAAGTACATGATACAGATGGACAGAGAAAAATATATTTACGATTCACAAAAGGTATTTTTAAAAACAGATGTAATAATCACAAATCTACATTCAAGCTAGAAAACCTTAAAAATTGTATCAATCTGGCTGACCGCATGTGAAAATTAAAAGAAAAAAGAGAAAATACCCTGATATAACTTGAAGTATATTAAAAAAAAAAACTAATAAAAAAAACAAACAAATCTTACAACGGTGGTGAAGTCTGCAGATTGTGCCAAGTAGAAAAGGTCGCCATAAAATCCATTTTCAGAATCAAAAAAATGCTAAATAAATGATCAGAAATAATGTCCAAATATCACACCAAAAATACATTTTTAGGACCATATAAACCTGGATGAAAGTATTTAAGATCCTTAAATAACTCCTCCCTAATTTGGAAATTTCAGTTATTTTAAACTTCAAGTCGCACGTTCGTAAAAACCTCTGTTGAATGTTTGAAAACGTTAAAAATTCACTTATTATAAATCGCCTGGAGGTACCGAAAGGTTGAAACCAAGACTGCGTAAATAACTGGTTTCCAAATAAAAAATATTCAAAAGCTCTACATTATATCTATGTATTGAGCACTTTTTAATACAACTGCATACAGGTCTAATTTAATTATGGCCAACAACTGGTTAACAAAATTTGTAAACTCAAAAAGAATATCGTCTTTTAGAAAAATACTTAGAAATAATATAAATAATATTTTCATCATTTTTATTTTATCGCTAATTATTTAAACATTTTTAATACAATTTGTTAGAATAAAATATACGAGGAGGTGCTGAAAAGTTCTCATTCCCAACATATTTCCAAAACTCTGACCCAATGATTAAACACAAAATTTATTTTTGTTGCGCAGTTATTTTTTCAGCATCTCTTAATATGTTCGATTTCCAATGGTTGCTTTTTCTAATAAATTTTAATATTTAATACTGTTTCTATCTAAGATAGGTAGATATATCATATTAGCAACTGGAATCGAGATATTCAAGTCTACGTTTAAAACCAGCGCGTTGCGTGCTAATTTTCAAAATAAAGTAAACATTCCCAGTTACAAAGTTGACATAACTAAGCCGACTAACCTGGCAGATTAAATTAAGTTTAGTAAAAATCAAATTGATATTATGAATATGATTTTAGTTTTGTCGTGTATAAACATATTTGAGACATTCTAGCGACAACAAATCACACGAGATTTCTCTAAAAATTCGTTAATTTTCTGAATATTAATAAATAAAATACTTGGCATTACACTTTTTTATTTTACACACAAACAAAATATGAGTAAAATCACAAAGAAAAAGAAAACAAAAGTAAGGAATAATGGATAAACAAGAAAAAGAATATGAAAAAAAAAAGGAAAAGGAAAAAGAAGGAAAGAGAAGAAAAAACGGAGAAAAATGTAGAAAAGTAATAAAAGAAGGAAAAATGAAAATAAGAAAAATACAATTAAAACAAAAATTAAAGAAAAGGAAAAAAGAAAGAAAAGAAAAGAAGAAAAAGAAGAGGAAAAAGAATAAAAGAAAAAGGAGAAGATGTAAAAAAAGACAAAAGAAAAATACAAAAAAGGAAAGAGAAGGAAAACAGAAAAGAGAAAAATAAGAAAAAGGAAAATAAAAACAGAAAACGAAGAAAACGTAAAAAAACAATAAAAAGGAAAAGAAGGGAATAAAGAAAATTAAGAGAAGAAAAGCAAAAGCAAAAAAGACAAAAGAAAACAAAACAATAACAAAAAAAAGAGAAAAAGGAAAAAAGGAAAATAAATCAAGACGAAAGCAAAAGGAAACGAAAAAAGAAAAGAGGAGAAAAAGACGAAAATGGTAAATTTAAGGTCAATAGTTATCTCTTATCTCACTAACCTGCATCCTCTCTCTCTCATGCTTTTTTCTCCGTCCACTCCATTCTTATCAGTATTCTCATCCTTCTCTTACCTACTTCCTGACACTCCCTATAACCTGTCACTCTTTCTCATAACTTTTCGCCTATGTAAACCCCTGCATAACAGTGTCAGTAAAATGCCTTGGTTAGGGCGATATGATTATAACCAAAAAAAGGTAAAAAATATGAAAACAAACAAAAAAAAAAACGATGACAAGATGATGAATAAGAAAGAAAAAGCAGAAGACGAAGAACATTAAAAATAAATAGATAAATATGAAGACAAAAATTATAAACAAACAACGAGAAAGGAGAAGGAAAGGAAGTTAAAAGACGCAAAAGATGAAGACGAAAGGAAGGCAGCAGAAGACAAAGAAGAAAACAATGAGCAAGAAGAAATCGAAAGAGACATGAATGCAAAAGATTTTATTGCAGAATAAATCAACTTGCTTAACAATTAAATCTTACAAACATCTTCTCAAAGACTTTGATATGGAGTCTCTTTCAGAAACAATTTAAAATGATAAATTGCGAGGAAGAAATGTCATGTTTACGCCTTCTATTTATGTTTAATTAAAACCCTAGTTTTAAAAAGTTAACTTGGAGTAATTTAAAAATGTTTAAATGCTCAGCCACAAAAAAGAAAATGATCTTATCAAACAATGTCTGATATAATCGAAGCTGAGAGAATAAATAAAACTCGTCTAGAAAATTCTATTGAACAGCAAAATAATCCAAGAAAAAAATCCTTTCAAAAATTGAGAGTAATAAAAAATGGCAACTAGAGAAAAATGAATTTGGAAGTGAAAATATCTAAGAATGACAAATAATAGGGAGTCGAAAATTAATTTTAAAAATCAACCAACATTAAGGAGTGTAAGTAGTTGATTGTTACGTCGGGTAACAGAATTATGTGAAATAATACAAAACAACGTAATAGTATAAATGTAGGTGTATTGACAGGAAAAGAGAAGTATTTACCAGAGGTGAGGATTAGTAGGATACAGAACAAGGTAATTAGTATACATTATCGAAAGTGATAGATTGACTAGTACCGGAAATACCCGACTGACTTGCTCACTCGACTTCCTTCCTCGAGGTATAATCACTACTATTTTATATAGTGATTCGAATAGTCCATTTCGGTAGAAAAGTGGAGAGCGCCTCAACATTGATCTTCTCAGATCTGTCAGTTAAGTGCCATACGTGATACACGCTTGAGTGATCATGTCCCGAAAGTGACTGACTAGGCAAAAATATTTTCTAGCGGTAGCTTACCATTTCTTTCTGCGGAAGATTTGTTACCAAACAAGGATATAGAACCCAATCTATCCTGATATTAAAACCATATTCACACCTGTTCCAAAAGTATTTGCGCGGAAGTGAAAGTAACGAATTCAACTGGAATTCGAAATTGGCTTTCAGATTTCTCATATCGATATCACACGACAACGCACATCAAGAACAAGACACACATCCACGTATTCTAAGTATAAATGTATTTTCCCCATTTCACATAAAACCCCGTCGTTTTTCAGTTCGTGCTATTCTCAGCATCCTTCTGTAGAACTACATTTCTGTTCTCTCAAGTCTTTCTATTATTAAATATGTTTTGGGTATAAAATCCGACCGATTTCCTATATAATCATCATGCGCCTGTGTCGTTGCAGCAGCGCAAACATAAACTTACTACGATGAAGTCCTCAAGCTCGAAACGTGTCACAAAACCTTTTACAAATTGTCATATAAATTTCGCGTAAAATTGTTCTTGATATATACAAATTGTTCTTGATTGTTCTTGATATATATATATATATCTAAACCCATCGCTCACAGTGGAGCATAGGCCATCGACGACCCCTCGCCATCGCACTGGGCTGGTACGATGTTGTCAATGCTTCTGTAACATGTCTTTTACAGGTAGGCACGTTGACCCTTTATCCTCAAAGCAAGGTGTTCTACTTCCAGACTGATTTTTCATCTCCTAGAGAGGTTGCCAACCAAGGCAATAGTGCCCAGTCTGTCCTGATATTTGTCCAGAAGAAGAGATGGATTCTTACCTTTCCCAAGTGTATTATCATGTAAATGAATGTAATGAAATTACAATATATATATATATATATATATATATATGTGTGTGTGTGTGTGTGTGTGTGTGTGTGTGTGTGTGTGTGTGTGTGTGCGTGCGTTGAATATATGGATCGGAATCCGACAAAATGAATGGAATAAGTAAAGAACAATCTGGAAAAAAGGGTCTTTAATCTAACATGTTTCACTTTTAACAGACTTCTTTAGAGATTTTTTTAAAGACGAATGATTTACAAATCCAAGAGACAGTATGCTGATCAGCAACCTACTGCGGGATAATCTTCGGCCCAGTTAGTCATGTCTCTTTCGAGACTTGATCTCCCAAGCATCTACCACGTATGGCACTTATCTTACTGACTATAACAAATTTAGAATCAGTCAGTTAAGTGCCATACGTGATACACGCTTTGGGCGATCATTTCTCGAAAGGGACATAACTGACTGAGCAGAGGGTTGATTGGTTGCGAACTAAGGCTATATTACCCAATCTATTGCACTGTTTAATCCATTGATGGAGAAAGAAGCAGCGGATTTTTCAAAACCTTTCTAAAGGATATTTACGTGTAAGTGAATATAACGAATTAAACTAGAATTCGAACTCGGCTCTCCGATTTTTCGTTCCGAGCCGATATGCACTGCATCGCAACGCAGATCCGAATTTAGTATAGGATATTAGAAAATTGAACATTGAATAGGCTACGCTAGAGGTAGTTTTACCCAATACCACTAATTGCTACAAAACCCAAAACATTAACGTAAAACTTCGTCATGTTATTAAATAGCTTCGTCAGATCGAGACTTTCATAGGGATGTCATGTGTAAAAGGAAATTCGTACAGAAATATCTAACAGTAAGATGAAAACCACGTTCTCTGATCAGTGATTAAAAACGACTTTGAGCGAATGAAACATGTAGCCCTTAGCGGAAACCATCCTACTTTTAACTTCGTAGACTGGCACCATCAAATCACAGAACAGAACTCGACCAAATAACAGAAATCACATCACATAAGAGAAGAGGTGGATTCATGCCTTTCTCAAAGGTATTTGCACATGAAGTAAATAAAACGAACCCAACAGGAATTGGAACTCGGCTCTCCGATTAACAATTCCGAGCCTTTATCTATTACACTAACCGCACATCCAAGTCTACAGCACCTGGTATTTCCAAGTGGTCACCCGTCTCGGTAATAACCAGGACCAACTTTGCTTAACTTTGGTGATCGTACAGAAACCGGTATTTCAACGTGATGGGGACTTTCAGTAGCAGCAACAACTAAAATCGTATTGTGATACTATTGCACCGGACTGCTGCCCTCACGCCAGATCCTGATCGAAACGGCACCAGATGTGACGCCTCAGCCTGACTGGCCGTCTGTCTAATGTGACGCTCGTTCTCGATAACGGTCGTAACGATCCCAGTTGTGACACTGCCACCCAGTCGCGACGATCCCGTCCGATGATGTCGCCACAAAAGCTGGACTACAGGACGTCTTTTGCAACAACGGACCACTGTCCCACGTTGTGATTAGATCCCAGAAGTCACGTCGTGCAATTTCAATAGTTGTCCCTTTTAGCCAGTCTGGACACTGGTGTAGACTTGTGGGTTGAAAAAAAAATAAAATAAAATAAACACGGCACCAAAAAAAAAAAAAAAAAAAATTAATAAAATAAATGAACGAAGTCGAACACTCCTGGAGAGCTACGTAAAATGTCTTTATATAAAGAAAAAACAATGTCTGTGTTTTCCCAAGAATACAGTTGTCGAAAATGATATTTACAACGGAGAGAGAAAGTTCGCCAAAAGCATCATAGCTTCTAATCGTTAAACGAAATGTTTTGTCTAAGTTTCATTAGCGTGAAATAAACAGATCTCTTCAAATATTCGCCAAAGTCTCTTGTATTTCATTAAAAGTCTTTTCATTAATTCTCTATAATCAGGATTGTCAATTTTCCTATGTAACTTCTAAAACAGCAAAGTTCTTTCGGGTCCTTATCGGAGTTTAACGGAGTTTGCCGAGGTTGAACGAACGAAGATTCAGAATTTTCGATTTTCCCGTGATAAAAAAAAAAAATAACAACAACGTTCTTTCGTGTTTCATGTCGATGGTGCATTATTCCAAATTAACTTCTTTGAGTTAATTTGCAGCAGGCCTCATTCGAAATTAACTCTTTAGCAATAAGTTCCATGGTGGGCGACCAGCCGTGGGTCATGGCTCCCCGGCTGGGCCATTTTCCCCCCAGTCGCTGCATTTCGACTGATAGCAGCTCTAACTCAAAAATTGTTACCCAACTCGAAAAACTTCCACAGACTGAAATTTTCGTATCGAGCATCTATTTTCATAACCAATTTCGATCCTCTTTGGGGATCCGGCCTTCGGCCAATGAAAATCGGTCTCCGCCCATTCGATTTGCGGATGTCTTAGCTCGACCAATGAGATCATGCACACTCACACCGAACCGAATCCAGCTCGGGTCATTTCGGACTGTTGTGCTAAAACAGTGGCCTTGGCCTCCGGGTGACCTTATCAAATCACTCGGACACTTGTTTTGTCTACGCGTTTTCACATTAGCGGAATCAACATTTCAAATCTAAGAGAAAATTATATGAAGATGAAAAGATTCGAAATTTATACAATCATCAAAGACGAGAAATGATTATTTTCCCAAAATAACTTTATTTTATGCTCCCCGTGTTTTTAGAAGCACTTGGTGGTACTAAAATTATCGTTTTTTCCTAAGCTCACATCGCGTGAAGCAATAAAGCACTAATAATATCACCAATATCAATTTCTCTCTCCGTTGTTTTAAACCAACCAAAGGAAAGTATCCCCGCGGGAGAAGGGAAAGTATCACCGTGGGAGATAGTGTTACATTATAACAGAAGAGAAAACAATGACTTAATCAAGACAATGACATTCTACACTACTTCAAATAAAAGGTTAGGAAGGAAACATCCCTTAATAAAGAAAATCAATAACAGCCCGAGAAGACTGAAAACTTTCCGGCCTTCATCAGAATTTGTCTATATTTCTGAGATTAGCTATTTTAATCATTTACATTATTCGAACAATTTTTCCTTCTCTTTGTTGCCATATTCCCGACGTTTCGGCCGTTGTACACTCGGGCCTTATTCAGGATATGTCTATATTTCTGAGATGAGGAATTATAACTATTTACAGTATTTACATCGTTCGGACAACACTCCGAACAGGCCTTCTTTTTTAGGTAATTGGGATTTTAAACCGAACCGGGAAAGATTGTTCTTGTTCCACGTAAGATGCGCCTTCCGATATCTCAATTTCAGTAATTTCCCTTTAAATTAACTCTCCAAAATTATTTATCGCTTTGTATTGAACTCCCAACTCTTTGTGTCAAGTTACTGGATTACGAACGCTTTTATCCACTAGGTCATGTGTTCTTGAAGATAATAGTGAGGTTTGGGACTTTAAAACTGATACTGGGGTATCCGAAAGAGATATGACAGTTGGAACTAGACAAGTCTCCCAAAAATAAAGGGCTCGTTTCTAAATTCATATCAATTCAAGAAGGCTGAAGCGTACAGTAGCCGATGCGTACAACGGCATATCGATATAAATATTTTGCGTCATTTTTTATTGTACGGGCCCTATTCGTAAATCAGTAATAAATATATCAATATTCAAGCGGTTTTCCCTCGCCATTCACACACTTCGCTAATCTTAATGTATACCCACGTTTGCAGCACTCTGTATACGCGTTCACTTGATTAACGAGAAGTGCCACTAAAATGCAACTTGTGCAAAAACTAATCGAGAGATGGTAATTTGTGGGCTGTATTTAAAAATATTTATATTTTAGCTTCTCGACGGATTGATTTTTTTTAGTTTATCAACTATTTTGGAGTTATTTAAAGGCTAAACATTTAGGATTGTAAACGGTTACTTATTTTTGCGAGTTTGAGTTTTGTTTAATTGGCATATCAACACCTCTGTGGGTTATTTAATGTCAAAAAGGTTGGGTTTAAGTTACTTTTTTATGTTCTGTTATAGTGTGAAGGTTCATTTAGTCAGATTTTAATGAAATTTTTTGTTTTATACTTTTCTATTTTAGAAAACTGACAATGTCTTTTAGTTTTGTATTCTTAGCTAGGTTTTGTGTCGAGTTACCCCCGATAAATATCGAAAATCGATAATCGAAAAAATAGGGATATAGAAGGAGTGGTCCGATTTTAATCAAATTTGATACACTCATAGACAAAGACATAAGAAACGATATTCAGAAGTTTCAAGGTTGCAGTTCTTACAATAGTGCAGAAAATCGATAATATATATATATAAAAGGCAAGATGTTTGCGTGTGTGTGTCTGTTTATCTGCCTGTATGTCTGTATTTTTTCAGCCCTTTTATTTTAGTTTATTGTTTCGGGTTTGGCTCTAAGTAGGTATAATTGCAGTTCTTAGTCTCAGCCATGATACCATTTACTCAGAGGACTTATTTAGCCTTCAAAATTCAGTTTACGACGAAAAAACTTATTTGATATCGATACCAGGAAATCAAAATTTGACTTACATCCATTCATTTTTCTTTCAGTCTACGGTTTGGCTTTAACTGGAAACAACTATTGCTTTTTAGTCTTTCGGGCCAACGTCCAGGACCATGGATTAGTATTAAAGCTTTCATTACACCCGTACAACGCTGGGCTATACTGCTAGTCTCTTATATACTGCTTCTGAGAATCAAAATATTGACGATAGTCTTGGCCGACAAACGAGGAAAAACGAACACGGATTTATATAAAAATATTCATCTTCTTCTTCACGCGACGTGCTCCTTCAGACGTAGGCCATCATGAGCTTCCACTTGGCTCTGTCTCTTGTCGCTCTCAATATTTTTTCTCTTGGTATCTCTTCTAAACCCCGCTCCGCCATCCATTAACTCACACCAATCAAGTAGGTCTCGCGATGCTTTCCCCTGTCCCTCCTTCCCTTCTTATACGACCTGTGAGTATTAAATTTTCGAGGCCCCCCTTCCTCATTACGTGCCCCAGGAACCTCATTTGTCTCTTGCTGATATTTAGTATCAGTTTTCTCCTCGTTTGCATCGTTTCCGACACCTCATCGTTGTACACGTTCTCCGTCCATGGTATCCTCAGCATCCTTCTGTAAAACCACATTTCTGCTGCTTCAAGCCTCTCCTTCGTCCTTGATGAGATTGTCCAACGGTCACTTCCATACAGAAGTACAAATATCACTTCTTTGTTTCTAATGAGATTTTCCTGTCTTTCTGGTTAGGTTCTGAAATGCGACTTTGGATCTTCATGTCGCACTTTTTATCCTCTGTCAAAACAATTCCTAAGTATTTGAATTTTTGCGTGTTATATTTTAGTTTCTCCGACTTGTAGTCGGCATATTGAACTCCTCTTTTTGCTGATGAGCATACGTTCAATTTTCTTGAAGTTTATGCTCAGTCCTTTCTTCTCACTTTCTTTTGCTACCTTCTGTAAAAGGTCCTGCATTTTCCTTTCCGTGTCTGCTATCAGCACAGTGTCATCCGCGTATCTGATATTGTTGAGATTGTAGCCGCCAATGACGAATCCCGACAAGGCTTTTATTTATTTCAAAATTTCTTCGCTGTACTGGTTGAAAAGATCCGGTGAGAAAACACATCCTTGTCTTACGCTTCTTTCTATTTTTCCATACCTGCATGTGTTCATTTCCTATCGCACACAAGCGGTTTGATGCCAATATAGATTCTTGATTATCCTAACGTCTTTTCCGAAAATGTCGTGGTTGTCGGGCATCTCTATCAAGTCTTTGAGTCGTACTTTGTCGAACGCCTTTGCGTTGTCTATAAAGCACAGGTAAAGGTCCTTCTGCATCTGTATTGCTCGTTCAGATAACATTCTGAGAATAAATATCACATTCATTGTTCCGGTATCTTTAAAGAAGCCATATTGTTCTTGTCCTATCTCTGGGCCAATTCTGCTGCGCACTCGATATACAATTATATTTTTCTTTTTCTTCGATGACATGGTTGAGTGGAGTGGAGGTTGGCCAGAGAGTTAGCAACACACTTACTTGAGACACAGCTGACTGCTGATGTTCGTCTTTTCTTCTCAATCCAAGCTGTTCTCTATCTTTCCCTCAATCTCTTCATCTTCCGATCTAATGCTTGCTGCGTCTTTATCACCTCTCCCTTTTATAGTCGGGTTTCGTCTGATTTGTCATCCTTTCGCCACGCATTTGTTCACTATATTCGGATGGTCATATTCTCTGCAGACTTTCGCCTCTCACTTCGGTTTTTGCCCTTCCTGACCTTTTGTTGCATCGTCGAGGTGGTAACAATACACAGTTAATGAAATAATATCTTATTCGGTAGATACAATATAATAGCCAGTCGTCTATCGCAACAATATTGGTGGTTGAATTAGTAAGTAACACGCAGGTTAAGAGTAACCCTCAGCTCACGCTACTAACTCCTTCCTTCAACCGACCCACTCTTTCTATATATAAATGAACCTAGTCACGTGATTGAGCCACATCACAACACTTTACAAATTTTTCTTTTTTTTCTTTTAAATTCCGCCGGTCCTGCATTGTCCCAATAAAAAATTAAGTCATCAACGTAAATACACATCTGGTTGAAATTCTTCTTTTATGTGCCTTGTTCCTTCAGGACGTAGGCGATCATGGCCTTCCACGTCTCCCTATTCCTGGTGGCTCTTAGCACGCTTTCTCCTGTTACGCCACGCAACTCCCGTTCCGTCATCCACCTGATTAGATCCTTCAAATATGTTATCCGTTGCTTTCCCCTGTCTCTTTTTACCTCTATCAGGTCTGTTAGTATCAGGTTCTCCAAGCCCTCCTTCCTCACTGCGTGTCCCAGGAACTTCAGCTGTCTCTTCCTGATGCTCAGTATTAATTTCCTTTTTGTTTCCATCATTTCCAAGACCTCAAGAGAATATATTATACATCTATTTTAATTTCTTGAAAGCCTTGTTATGTTCTGCATGTATCTTTCTTAGATATTTCGATATTTTAAAATCTGTTGATGACCAGGCCCCCTTCTAACTTTGCCTTAAAAAACATGGCAGTTAATGATGGACACCAATTCTGAATTTTATTTCAAAATAAAATCATAACACTCCATCCACGGCTATTGAACAGGTGAAGAGGCTCATCCCTTGTTTCCTGTTTAGGATGCGGTTTCCGGTTTTCTCTTTTCCAATCTTCTCACTTTCTTTTATTTTTTTCAATTGGAGTAGATAGACTAAACTATCGCCCGGTTCAAACTCCACCCACCTCTATTGAACAGGTGAAGAGGCTCATCCCTTGTTTCCTGTTTAGGATGCGGTTTCCGATTTTCTCTTTTCCAATCTTCTCACTTTCTATTTTTTTTTCAATTGGAATAGATAGACTAAACTATCGCCCGGTTCAAACTCCACCCACGTCTATTGAACAGGTGAAGAGGCTCATCCCTTGTTTCCTGTTTAGGATGCAGTTTCCGGTTTTCTCTTTTCCAATCTTTTCACTTCTATGTAGCCCCCTGCACATCAGTGGCATTACCGCCTTGCTCGGGGTGATATGATTAAAAAAAATTCACTGAAGCCGCTAAATCGAATTTGGGACGTGGAAAGAAATAGAAGAAATATATAACCAGAGTGGGTAAAAATTTTAAGCATTTTGTCAGTAAACCGGGCGATAGTTTAGTCTATCTACTCCAATTGAAAAAAAAGAAAGTGAGAAGATTGGAAAAGAGAAAACCGGAAACCGCATCCTAAACAGGAAACAAGGGATGAGCCTCTTCCCCTGTTCAATAGACGTGGGGGAGTGTGAACCGGGCGATAGTTTAGTCTATCTATTCCAATGCTTTGAGACACAGTTTGTAAATCGTGTCTCAAAATTGCATAAATTTCGTTACATGTACCAGTGATTATAACACCGTAAATAGATAGCACAACTCTAGTGTTGATAATCGTACAATGTGTAGGCATCTATCAGTCTTAAGAAACTATAAAGCCTACTAGGGTGACCAGCTATTTTCTGCTGCAGCTACTTTTAAGAAAAGATTTTATATATTCTGCATCCTGTGTTTCAGGCTGCAATTATGCTGAGTCCTATTCTATCTCAAGGAATCAGTAGTTGAATAAGGCCAGTCCGCTTGCACCCTCAGACACGATGACTTCCGACTTCCTGTCAGCACAACTATCGATGGCTTCCAAGCTGTTACATTTACCAAATTTCGCCCACAAGTCTAGGGTCAACTCATGATATAGTCTCCATGGTGCCTAGAGTTGACATAGTCCCCCTAGTCCCTTATTATTTCGAAACCACCTCCTGGACGAATCGACCATAGTGAGGTTTGAACCTGGGTTTTATTCTTTGAACGTTAACTACTCAAAAAGCACTACAAGAATATTATAATAAAATTATGAATGAAGTGGAATCATCGATAATATTTAGAGGAGAATATAAAATAAGACTGGCGTAAAGGTCTGTAAAAAGAATGAAAATACATATGATACATTGTAATAGTTATCACGACAATGCCAATGAATGTTTAAATTTAAGCTTTCGAAATGTTCAGAAAATATCCCTGATGTCTCCGATCAGCGTCAACTCGTCGATCACGCCTAATAGCAAAAGACAAAAAATGTTTTTCAGGTTTTAGATCAACAGTTTGTGAGAATTTGACGTTCAAAGATAAGACAATTTATTGAAAGCCGTTCCCGTTTTAAACGACGGTACGTCAGCACCAATTATTTGTGACTTGGATCTTGTTTAGTACAAAGCTGACAGAATTATCAGTCGACAGACCTGAAATAGGTATCTATTTTAAAAGAAATATGGCGTCAGTATCTTTGCGGAACAAAATGAGAGGGGGGAAGTAAATAATGATGGAAAATAATGATAAAATTATGAGTTTTGTGGCAGTACTGAAAATTGATTTATGAAAAAAAAAAAAGAGAAAAAGTAATAACAGAGTCGTAAAAAAAGTGGGGAAGGGGAAGAAAAGAAGAAAAAAGAAAAACAAGAAAAGAGTCAGAAGAGATGGGAAAATAATAATGGGAAGAGGCTACAGAAATGGCGGAAAGAGAGAAAAATTAAAAACATAAGAGAAATGAAAGATCGTACAAATATATAGAAGATAAAAACAAGGATAAAGAGAGCAAGATAGAGTGTGAGAGAGAAAAGTTAGTCAGAATGAAAGAGAGAAATAGATGTAAAACAGATAAAAAAACGAGTAATGGAATTTCAGGAGAAAGAGAGAAAAGTGAGAGAACATGAGGTAAGTGAGAAAAGAGGATTGAAAGCAACGAAAGTGATAAGAATTTGTTCTATGAAAAGCAGAAAAGTACTCTATATGGGAGACAAATCGTTGATAGATCGAGACATTGAAGATATAAGGGAAATGAGTTTTTTTTTAATCATTTCACCCCAAGCAAAACAGTTTTACTGCCTCTGTTGCGCAGGGGGTTACATACAAGAAAATGATGAGAAAGAGAGGTTAGTTATAGGGAATGTCAGGAGGAGGGTAACAGACGGATGAGAATACCGGTGTAATCGGTAGAGTAGATGGGGAAAAGTGCTTAAGAGAAAGGAGATGTCTACTGACTATTTAATTCCTGGAGATTGTAGCTGTCAGGGAAGTATATGGAAGGGAATTCCCCAGTCGGGAGGTATGAGAAAAGAAGCTGTTAAAGTAGAAATTGCGGTTACAATTTGTCGGTTTCAATGTAAAAGGGTGGGGGTTGTATTTGCTAGTCTAGTAGCTCGTGTAAATTCATACATAGGGGGCGCCAGTGAGCTATGTTTTTTGGAGTAGAAGCCGTGAAAGTATTTGTGGAAGAGGCACTGGGAAGCCACGTCAAGCCGAAAAGTAAGTCAGAATGAAAGAGAGAAAAAGATGACTGAAAAAAGAAAAGAAAAAGCAATGGAATTTCAGGAGAAAGAGAGACAACTGCTTTATATCGGAGAGAAATCGTTGATAGATTTAAACATTGAAGACATGGGGATCAATACAGCATAGAGACTATCTGTATTGCATCCCAATGCGATCTCATTGCATATGATCTATTCTTCGCCCTTCTACTTCTACTTGTCTTTTCTTTCAGGACGTAGGCGATCATGGCTTTCTACGTTTCCTATTCCCTTGTGGCTCTTAGCACGCTTTCTCCTGTTACACTACGCACCCCCCGTTCGGTTATCCACCTGCTCAGGCCCTTCAAATATGTTATATGCTGCTTTCCTCTGTCTCTTTTTCCCGCTATCTGGCCTGTTAGTATCAAGCTCTCCAAGCCCTCCTTCCTCATATCATGTACCAGGAACTTTAGCTGTCTTTTCCTGATGCTCAGTATTAATTTCCTTTTCGTTTCCATCCTTTCCAGAACCTCTTCATTGCTCACATATCCATGATATCTGCCGCATCCTTCTGTAGAACCACATTTCAATTGCTTTAAGTTTTCCTTCATCTTTGATGATATTGTCGAGCATTCACTGGCATATTGAAGAACTGACATGATATAGTAATCCAGTCCGTTTTTTATTGTCTCTAGATAAATTTTCCTGTCTCTTAATACTCTGCTCAGCTTCTGGGACGCGTCCTTCATCATGCCAATTCGCCTTACGTTGCAGCTAATTTCTTACATCTTTTGATTGTAACACGCGAAAGATTATCCGTGACTATGAATGGATTTTGTTAAAAATAAGCAAACATAGTGTATGCAATTTATTTAATCTCACACACACACACACACACACACACACACACACACACACACATATATATATATATATAGTAGGTAGTCTGAAAAGTACATGCCGATTCTCAAGGCAAATTAAAACACAAAACAAAATTATGCCATTAAATATTTATTCCACCAAATAAGAACCATTTTGTTTTATGATCTCTTCATTTTTCCATCAACTTACAGATTTCCTGTTTTTTTTGTTTTTTTTTTTAATCACTCACATCACCCCAAGCAAGGCGGTAAGGCTACTGGTGTGCAGGGGGCTACGTAAGAGTGAAAAGATTGGAAAAGAGAAAGCCGGAAACCACGTCCTAAGCAGGTAACAAGGGATGAGCCTCTACACCTGTTCAATAAACGTGGGTGGAGTGTGAACCGGGCGATAGTTCAATAGATCCACACCAATAAAAAAAATAAGCAAAAGAGAAAAGTGGAAAGATTGGAAAAGAGAAAGTCGGAAGCCACATCCTAAACAGGGAACAAGGGATGAGCCTCTACACCTGATCAATAGACGTGGGTGGAGTGTGAACCGGGCGATAGTTCACTCTATCTACACCAATTGAGAAAAGAAAAATAAACTAAAGAGAAAAGTGGAGAGATTGGAAAAGAGAAAGCCAGAAACCACCTCCTAAACAGGGAACAAGGTATGAGCCTCTACACCTGTTCAATAGACGTGGGTGGAGTGTCAACCGGGCGATAGTTCAGTCTATCTACTCCAATAAAAAAAATAAACAAAAAAGAAAGTGAAAAGATTGGAAAAGAGAAAGCCGGAAACCACATCCTAAACAGGGAACAAGGGATGAGCCTCTTCACCTGTTCAATAGACGTGGGTGGAGTGTGATTTCGGTGCTTTCTATGCAAAAAACTCATGAAAGTATTTTTTATATGTAAAGAATCAAAATTTTTACTATTGACATTATTTTGCAATGACCTGAAACAGTAAAACTCCGAAAGAGCAATATCTGATGAATATAGCGGGGAGGGTAACACATCCCAGCCAAGCGGAGATGGGTCACCAAAGAAACGTATTTGTCCGGCATTACCCTGATGAAAAATAACATCTTTCCCTTTCACCATCTGGGTGTATTTCTTGGATTGAATCGCGCTTTAATCAGTACTTTTCAGAATCAACTGACTGGTTACTTGGTAGAATTTCTTAGTACAGGATTCCATTCCAATACCAACAGATGCGCAGCGAGATTTCTTTCGACGAAACCTGTTTTCAGGGTGGATAAAATTGGTTCATGTTGCTTACCCAAGGATCTTTACTGCTGAGCATTGTTATTAACGGTCCACTTTTCATCGTCAGTCGCAATTTTCGTAAAAAAAGTGTGTAATTTTACTGCCTTTATACAGCAAATCACAGATAGAAATTCCATCCAAAATTTTTTTCCACTCAGATTATGTGGTACCCAAACACCGGAGCGATTTAAATACTCAAGCTTCCCTATGTGGCCCTGGGTTTGGGATTTTGATAAATTTGGTGTTTCTGTGGTGCAATACGGTTTATTCTCAATCAGAAATGTATATGTTGTGTCTGTGTGAGGTTTTGTGTGTCACCATTCTAACGAACTTTACTCCTACGAAACACTTGATCCGATTTCAACCAAAACTAAGTCACTTGTCGATCATGACATGAACCTTTGATGTACGTAAAAATTTATCGAACCGATTTAAAGGGTACGGCAGAAATCACCGAAACGCTTAGAATTTACGAACTCTTCTTCTCTGAGAGGCCTTATGCGAATTAAGTCAAAATCGGGTAACGAGTAGATTAAGGTCCGAACCTTTGATGTTCACAAAATTCTTTCAAAGCAATGCACAAATTTCGTCAAAAATCAACGACAAACATAATTTGGGGTGATCTTTTGCGTACTTTTATGGATTTCTCCAAGACGCTTCACTCAAACTCAACAAAAATTTAGTCACTGATAGATCAAGGTCTGATACATTGATATACGAACAAAATTTTAATTGACACACAGGGTGCAGAAAAATTTAGTGAAAAAATATTTCCTTTTGCAATCATTTATTTCTCCAAAACGCTTAGTTGTATTCCAACAAAACCCGTTCTTTTTTGTAATTTTACCTTATCATATGCCATAACAATTTCACGTTTTCTACAAGATGCCAACCTCTCTAACGTTACAGGAGGGGCAATGCATCCAATTCTTCTGCGTCACAACATGATCGCATCACATTACAGTTTCCCATAAAGTATGTCCCCGTTCTTCCAATTGTACATACATAATTCCTGATCATTAGCAAAATTAACCAAGCATGCATCCCGTTTTATACATACAACCAAAACCAATACTTACTTCGCATTTTTTAAACTTTCGCGTCATGGCAACCTCATACTGGAGCTTTTTGAATAAGCACTTGCCCGTCCCATTTCAACATAACCACTAAAGAGCCCGAGCAACGACGGGTCATACAGCTAATATATATATATATATATGTATTTACGCTGTCACACCCTGGTTGAGCACTTTGGAAGAACGGTAGACTTTGAAAAATAGTAGCTACTCTCGCATACAAGCATCGCTCATTCAATAATGAATTAGAGCACTCTGGTTACTGGGCGTGTATAATGACAATATACATGCTAAAAAGGCTGCCTTCTTCTACCGAACGCCCATAGCCCAGAGGTAGAATCGCCGACTGACGCCAATTCGGTCGGGTTTCACTCATGGGTTAGAGGCAATCGGTGTCTAACCGTACTGATGAGCTGTGATACGGCGAAACAGATCTGTCTGCGGATGACTATATATATATATATATATATATATATATATATATATATATCAGTATCATTGTTCGAAATACGAAAAATTATTAGAATTTAAAATATATTAAGGCAAGCAGGATATTAGCTAAGAAATTAATTCAATAGAAAACTACGATGTCAATAGTCAGTTAATTAATAAAGATCAAACGATATATCTTTCGATCGATTTCTAGCTTCACAGGCACACAGGATTATCAGTATCAGAGTGTTAGATAAATATGATGTTTTTATATATATATATATATATATATATATATATATATATATATATATATATAAATTTCGAAGTTCAAAAGTGTTGCATGATCATTTCTACATGAAATCCCTAAGAGAGATTTCACATATCATCGGCAACTTTCAAAACACACACACACACACACACACACACACACACACACACACACACACACACACACACACACACACAAATCTCTCTTAGGGATTTCATGTACAAATGATCGTACACCACTTTTGAACTTCGAAATTTATTTTATTTATAATTGGCTCTGTAATTTAAATATTAATTATATTGAGCCCTCCACCTGGATCATTTTTTAATATTAAAATATTAATATTAATTAGGATCGGGTCTGCTTTTCCTTTCGGATTAAAGTTTTAAAAATATATATGTATAATGAATATTTATGCATTATGATTTAAGTGTTCAAATACAATATTCTATCTATGTTCGATCAGGAGGTCCTACGTTTTCGAGCTGTTGAAGATACGTCAGATCTAAGGACAGTTTTTCCTAGGGAACACAGCTTCGAATCCTGCCTGAAAATACATACTTTTCTAAGATTTCTCTAATATTCAGGCACGTCGGTTATTCTTGATTTTGGAGCGTGCACAATATAGTAGGGTCAGTTAGGCATCGTGTGTGAGAAAAAGAGCACCTTCATGCAATTCAATCAGCCAGAATTTCGGAAACAGCATGTTGTACTTTTTGAATGGAATCTCTTATTATTAAAAAAAATCAATCTTTAATAACATCCAAATTTACAGGCTTTATTAGGAAATTAATTAATTTAGACGACAATTCATTCATCGCATCCTGCAAATATATGAACTGAGATCAACTATAAACTCAATATGGATTGGAAAATGACAGAATTATAGGATGAGTAACGAATAGGAAACGTTTATAAATCTAAAATGTTCTGGTTTTAAATCTCAAGCAGAGAATAAAACACGGAGGTAAAAAAAGAAAGAAAATTCAGGTGTTTTTTAATTATTGTGTTGTTTATTTGCTTTGACTGAGCATTGCTTCCTTATATCTGTCCTGTGAGTTCGGGCGTATAATTTGTGGGTGTATATGTATAAACACGAGCATACGAACCAATCAAAGAATCTGGAATTCGGATACACATACACACGCCGTTCCCTTATAAACACGGAACGAGAAACTGGATTGAAGGCACGAAAACCACCAAGGATGGCCACACACACACACACACACACACACACACACACATATATATATATGCGTGTGTGTGTATGTGTATGTATTATTTGGGGAATATATTTTGCATAATTTTTCTAAATTGAATGAAATTTTATTGATGTTCGGTTGTTATTTTGTATCCTCATTGCCTCTAAGTTACATCAAATATATATACAGAGAGAGATAGAGAGATAGAGAGATAGATAGAGAGAGAGAGAGAGACAGACAGACAGAGAGAGAGAGAGAGAGAGAGTCTTCCGTCCATATTTGAATATAATAAAAAAAAGATGTCCTAAATGAAGGCGACACAGTGTATTATAGCAGTGAAGAAGAAGAAGAAGAAGAAGAAGAAGAAGAAGAAGAAGAAATATTATTTTCCAGTGAAGAAGGAATGAAGAGAAAATAGAAGAATATATTTTATAGTGATTTATGCAGAGAAGAAACTAGTAAAGATGAAGAGGCAAAATGGGTCTGGAGAGCCAGGATAAAAGGATAAGTTAAAAATAAAAAAAATGATTGATTACGTAACATATAAAAAGAGAATAAAAATAGTCAAAGATGAGTATTTACGGAAAAATTAGAAAAATAGAAAAAATTGTTTATTCAGGAAAGCAG
This sequence comes from Ascarosepion bandense, assembly GCA_037127315.1. Classification (NCBI taxonomy): domain Eukaryota; kingdom Metazoa; phylum Mollusca; class Cephalopoda; order Sepiida; family Sepiidae; genus Ascarosepion; species Ascarosepion bandense. The sequence continues at coordinate 797,969 of JBBBDQ010000814.1, read as the reverse complement.
AAAAAGAGATTTATGAAAGTGAGAGTGTGGTCATTACTCAGCAATAAAAAAAATCTAATGAAAGTGAGAAAATGATCATTACTCAGGAATAAAAAAAATAATGAAAGTGAGAGAATGGTCATTGCTCCGGAATGAAAAAAAATATAATGAAAGTGAGAAAATGGTCATTACTTAGGAATGAAAAGAAAAAACTAATGAAAAAGAGAGAGTGGTCATTACTCCGGAATGAAAAAAAAAATGATGAAAGTGAGAGAATGGTCATTACTCAGGAATGAAAAAAAAACAAAAAAAAACTAATGAAAGTAAGAGAATGGTCATTAATCAGGAATGAAAAAAATAATGACATTGTGAGAGTGGTCATTACTCTGGAATAAAAAAAACTAATGAAAGTGAGAGAAATAACATTGCTCAAAAAGGAAAGAATCTACTGAATGTGGGAGAAATGTCATTAGTCAAAAAGGAAAAAAAGAATGAATGTGAGAGAAAGGTCATTACTGAAGAAGGAAAAACTAATGAAAGTGTAAGAAAGGTCACTACTCAGGAAGGAGGAAATCTAGTGAAAGTAAGAGACTGGTCATTACTCGGAAAGGAAAAAATACTGAAAGTGAGAGAAATATCATAATTCAGGAAAGAAAACAAAACAAAAAAAAATAATAAATATGAAAGTTCATTACTCAAGAAGAAAAAAGTAACTAAATACAGTGAGAAAAATGTCATGGTAAAAAGACGAAATAGAATGGGAGAGGATTATTTCTGGCGAACGTAAAATAGTAAAAAGAAGCAGAAAGATGCCTAGCCCAAGAAACGGAAGGATTTTTTGTCTTTTTTTTTTAATTGGAGTAGATAGACTAAACTATCGCCCGGTTCACACTCCACCCACGTCTATTGAACAAATGAAGAGGCTCATCCTTTGTTTCCTGTTTAGGATGCGGTTTCCGGATTTCTCTTTTCCAATCTTCTTACTTTTTTTTTTTAATTGGAGTAGATAGATCTATCTATTGCCCGGTTCACACTCCACCCACGTCTATTGAACAGGTTAAGAGGTTTGTTCCTTGTTCCCTGTTTAGGATGTGGTTTCCGGCTTTCTCTTTTCCGATCTTTTCGCTATTACGTAGCCCCCTGCACATCAGTGGCATTACCGCCTTGCTCGGGGTTGTACGATTAAAAAATAAAAATACGTAGAAGAAAGAAATGATGTAAGTGAAAAGAAATGATAATAAGCGAGAATGAATAGTAAAGAGAGAAGCAAAGATTGAGCGAGAGAAAGAGAGAGAAACAAAGTGGGAAAGTGAGAGAAAGACTAACACAGATGAGAAGGGAAAATAAGTGAAGAAAAGAGAAGAATTGGAGAGACATAAGAAAGGCAATTGGGACAGAGAACGAGAAGGCACCCGAAGAAAAGAGAGAGAAATTAAAAGGGAAAGAATAAGAGAATTAAAGAATGTGATAGAAAAAACGAACGTGCAAAAAGGAAACAGGAAAAAATGTTCTTGTCGCGTTAATTAATTAGAGCCATGCATAAAGTTAATTAAGTTCGATGCTAAGTTAGTCTGATGCCTCGAAAACAAATTAAGGTTTCGTAGTTTATGTACGTGTGCATTTGTGTGCGCGTGTGTGTAGGAATGTGTATTTATGTTTGTATGTGTGCGACCAGAGGGGCATAAATTAAGTGTTGGAATTTTTTCAAGGGTGTTTTATGGTTAACTGAGAAATCATAAATTTTGAAAGATTCTAAAGAAAAATAGAAAATGGCAGAGAGAAATTGGATGATCTACTAAATAGGAGAGAAAGAAAAGAAAGGAGAAAAAAAGAAAGAAAAAGAAGAAAAAGAAGTAGATAGAAAGAAGAAAATAAAGAAAGAAGAGAAAAAGAAGAAAAAAAAGAAAGAAAGAAGAATAAAATGTAGTCCTATCAGATGGAGGAAAATGGTTATTATTAATTGCAATTATAATATTGGCCGTTTCCTCATGAAGAAATATTAGACATTTTTTGACTGAACACCCAGTGCTGCTTTCGGTTGAAATTTACAAAATCTTACTCTAAAAATTTTTCGGTTAAATAGAATTCTCAAAAGTATTGCCGGTATTTATGGCGGTTTTCTTCCCGGCCTTTTGTTTGAAGTAGAGTAGAACATCAGCATCTAGAAGCAGAATCAGGCCAGAGATAAGGCAGGAACAGTGCGGGTTCGTCAAAAACACTGGAACAAGGAACGCCATATTCATGATTAGCATGCTCTCCGAAAGGGCAATACAAATGAAGAAAGACTTGTACCTATGTTTCATTGACTATGCGAAAGCATTCGACAAGATACGACACAAAGAATTGATGGAGATGCTCGGTAACCTAGATATTTTCGGCAAAGACATAAGAGTGATCAAGAATCTCTACTGGCAGCAAACGGCATGCATACGGACAGGTAACGATCTCAGTAGATTTACAAAGATAGAAAGATGTGTCAAGGATGTGTCTTTTCACCGGATTTGTTCAACCTGTACAGCGAGAATATTTTGAGGATCCTAGATGACACGCCAGGATTTGTTATTGGAGGCCACAACTTGAACAACATCAGGTATGCAGATGATACAGTGCTGATTGCAGACACGGAAAGGAAACTACAAGACCTCCTACAGAAGGTAGCGTTGGAGAGTGACAAAAAAGGACTACAAATAAATTTTAAGAAAACTGACGCTCAGACCAACAGGATTCGTTCGCTCTGAGGAAGCATTTGCTCTGAGAAAACTGGTGTATACGCTACACAAGAAGCGTGAGAATTAGAATAAAAACAGAAGAGTGAAAAAAAAAAAAAAAGAAAATAAGTAAAATATATAAATAAAAGAGAATAAAAGAGAGAAGCAACTTATATTATAAAAATAAATCTTCGGGAATAATCTTTCGATAAAAACAAAGAAAAACAATGTAAAACAGAGAAATTCACTAAGTTTATTTCTATGCTAGTAAAGATCTAAATTTTTATTAAAACTATTTTGAAAACCAGGATAAATTTAACTTTCATTTAAAAAAAAAAACGCAAAAAATACGTAATTAAATATCGCAGAAAATAGGTAATTTTGGAACGATAAAGCAAACCAAATCTTTTCTTTTAACGAGCATTTTTCTAACATAATATTTAATACGAGGTTAATTATATGTAATAATACTGAGAAAATCAGAAGTTTTAGCTTCATGACATCTGAGCAGTGGATGAATTCAAAGTAACATTTTTATTCTTTTCAAAATAGATCACTGGAGTATATTATATTTAGACAGTTCTCTAATGTAAATTATAGAAGATTATTTTTGGTGTCTTTCAAATGAGATAAAACGGCAAGAACAGAAGTAAAATCGTTTCAGAACGATCGAAGACAGGATATATATATATATATATATATATATATATATATATATATATATATATATATGGTTAAATAAAAAAAAGAAGACAAAAGGAAAACTGTATTTAAATCGCCTACGCGTTTCATTCTGTGATGGACTTTATCAAGGCAAAAAGACGAAATGAGCTTTATTCTATATATTCTATAATTATATTCTATAAACAGTGTTGGCAACTATAAAAACGTTCACAAAACATTCAAAAAGATTAACAGAATATTTTAGTTTTATAATTCCTTCATGTGTAGTGCAAAGTCACGAGATGTTAAAATAAAGGAAATTCAACCGTTTTTCTTGAAATAGAAATTTCAGACTTAGAAAGTCCAAGGAAAGCGGTTGAATTCCCTTCATTTTAACATCTCGTGACTTTGCACTACACATGGAGGAATTCTAAAACTAAAATATTCTGTTAATCTTTTTGAATAATTATTATTAATTTATATTCACTTATCGTTGTATGTTGTCTTCATTATTATGATTATTAATATTTTTATTTATTATTATTATTATTATTATTATTTTTATTATTAATAATAATAAAAAATTTTCTATTATTTTTACATATTTTAATTATTTATCTTTTTATTTAAAAAAAAATTATTTTTTAAATTTCAATTTTTTAATTTTTCAATGTTTTAATTATTACAATTAATTTTAGGGTTCTAAATTTTAAATTTTAATTTCTTTATTACCACATTATTATTTCTACGAATACAATAATATAATACTACTATTATTATTACGATTAGAAATAATAAGAAAAACTTACAATTAATTTTTCTAGCGTAAATTCAGCCCGTAATTTTTATATTTTAAATTTCTATGTCATGCATCAAAATAAGACAATTAGCAAATCTGGTCAACATTCACTGTTTTCCTTAACGAAGGTTTTTTTTTTGTAAATCTAGGCCAAAGACGCTGCGTGACGCTAAGAACTAAGACGTTAATCCCCCACCCCCTTTACCGTTATTCTTTTATTTTCCTTTTCTTTCTCTTTTCTGTTCTTTTTAAAAAATTTTTTTTTCACTTGACTTTGTCTGGATGAATTTGAGCCATTCATTGTTGCATGGATTTGGGTTGACGTGCAGTGAGGACCGCGGAATATGATATTACTAATAGATTTGTAAAAATATTCAATTTTTGTTTCTTGATTATAATTCTCTGTTAAATTTTACAATAAAATTTAACATTCAGTTCTTTTTGGACATAGTCGCCGTTGAAATTTACCTTTTCAATTATAAAAGATTCTATTTTATATATATAAATGAGCTAAGTTCGTCGGTGCAGAAGCTGTGAAAGTATTTGTAGGGAAACGACATTGCGCCGGTGAGAAAGTGACTGTATTTGAGCTGCCAAATCAGGATCGATCACATTACTGATTCTCCGTTGGATTTTGTCAAGGGCCCCTAGGTGGATAGCCGGAGCATCCGACCAGATATGGCAGCAGTATTCAATGCACGGGCATATGACAAGTCGGGATCGATCACATTACAGATTCTCCATTGGATTTTGTCAAGGACCCCTAGGTGGATAGTAGAAATACCCGACCAGATATGACAGCAGTATTCAATGCACGGGCGGATTGTAGATTATATATGTGCAGGATGGTTTTAGACGGGAAAAACTTCCTGGCTGTACACAGAGAACCGACTTTCTTAGAAGCGGATTTAGCTATGGATTCTATATAGTCATTCCACTTGAGTTCTGTTGAGTGAGAACCCGAGGAAGCGCAGTGTTTTGCTCTCCGGGAGACTAACCTGATCCATGCTAATGGGGGGGGGGGGTAGGAGCGAATGTCTTTCATTGTTAATAGATAGCAGCTTCGTTTTGGAAACATTAAAATTTACGAGCCATTTCTTACTCCAGTCCACCACGGATTAGCGGTTCTTTTCAAGCTCGGCAGCGAGGTTTGCTTTGTTAGACTCGGCTGATTTTGATCGAGGCGAGAGTAAACGTTAGTGTCGTCAGCGCATATGCCTACTTGGAATCATATTACATCGGGGTGATCGTTAATGTAGATCAGGAAAAGCGTAGGACATAGAATAGAGCCTTGAGGGACAACCGCGTTTGTATGATAGTATTGGGAGCCATGTCCGTTCAATACTACATTCATTGTGCGATTTGAAAGGAATGACTGGATTAGGTCAAGCAATTGTTCAATTATACCATAGCCCTGCAGGTTGCGTAGAAGGTCAGCATGCCCGACTCTGTCAAACGCTTTTGAGATATCTAGGGCAACAGTTCGGGCTTCACCGTTTTTCTCGAGAGCCTGGTGTATATAATCACTAATGGTCGTGAGCATATCAGCAGTAGATCTGGTGAAGCGGAAACCATACTGTTTGTCAGAAAAGAGACTGTGGGATAAAGGAAATAAACATTTGAAAATCGTCACACTAATTCTTATATACAAATTTTATTATCAATCCAGGCTCTCACCTAACGATAATTCGTTCTTTCATTCCATAGGATTTTCAAGAATCAATTTAACCCGTTGTAAAGGTCCCCAACTATCTATCATTATATCCACTGGGATATTGATTAACATCCGTTTCAACTTCAGTAAGCTAAAGTCTCATAACTTAGTTTCGATCAACATTTATAATATAACGAAGTTTATTTAATATGAAGGTCTAAACACAGGTTCACGTCCAGAGAACAGACTCGCAAAGTAAGTATGAGGAAACACTGTCTAGTCAGTTTTCATTATCGACTGTGATAGGAATTAAGACAACGAAGGAAACAATTGCTAAATGCGTTTCCTTCATTTTATTAATATTTTTCTTTTATGTATTAGGTTAAGTTGTAAATAATTTTTTTCTTTTTTTTTAATCAAATTTGTTCTTCCAAAAATAACGTATAATTATATTTTATTCAATCATATATTCATTATTATTTGCAATGCTTTGTTGCCAGCTATCAGGTTGCTTTTGAAAAAAATACTTTGGCTTTGATGTGAAAAAACAAGTTACGACGATCTGGTTTTTATGAGAGAAAGTGTGATGATCGGTTGGCCCAAGATCAAGTAAATAATGATTTTGAGTTCAATCCCTTAGTCGGGCAGTGTGTATTTGGCGAGCTATGTCTGAGCACTACTAAAATAATATCAAGTGCCTTCAAAGACCTGAAACCTCCGCCAAGGCAATACCGACATTATCTTAGTGATTAGCAAGAGATGATTATGAAAATGAGAATAACTGCAATGAACTTGACCGCTCCTGATTTTTTTTTGTACTTTTGGATAATAAATATTAAGTTTATAATATAAATAATATGTTAGTATTTGTCTATATTTCTGAGAAATACTAGAGAAAACCAATAACATCAAAAAATTGCAATATGAACTCTGGTAAAAAAAATGGGTTACTGGACATTAGAGAACGATTCAGATTTGAAAATCGGAGAGCCGAGTTCTAATTCTGATTGGGTTCTTCCCTTACCCTTAGAAAAGTTATGAATCTACTGGTTAATGAGTAAATGATTTTCTCTAAAACTTATTATTATTTTTAGTTATGACTTACAGAACTTCAATATTGACAGAATGTTCCTCGTCTAGATCTTCGGAAGATCTTCGGGAGAAAACGTTCCCGGTGAAAGTGACCAAATTATCGTTAGTATATCCAGAACACCTTATTCTTAATTTTTATACACAGAACGAATATTTGCTTTCGCGTATTTTGATGACGACCCCTTTTCTGAATTCACACAATATACAGCTATGATCTAGGTCTGAGCTAACCATAGTTTAGAAGGGTAAAATCGATGCAAAATCTGTTTATTATGATATTAAGTAATCTCCAAACAAAGAAATACAAATCCTTAAGATGTAATCTAAACTTATTTATAAATGGAACTTTGTCTGTGTGTGTCTGTGTGATTGTGTGTCCGTTACCTATAGACTCCGAAACGGCTGAACCGATTTTCTTGAAAATTTACACAGTTGTACTATAAGCGTTTACGAGTGTTCTTAGCTAGGTTTTGTGTCGAGGTACCCCCGATAAATATCGAAAATCGATAGTCGAATAAATCGGGTTATAGAAGGAGTGGTCCGATTTTAATCAACTTTGATACACTCATAGACAAAGACATAAGAAACGATATTCAGAAGTTTCAAGGTTGTAGTTCTTACAATAGTGCAGAAAATCGATAATATATATATATCAAAGGCAAAATGTTTGTGTGTGTGTTTGTTTATCTGCCTGTATGTCTGTATTTTTTTCAGCCTTTTTATTTTAGTTTTTGCTTCAGGTTTGGCTCTAAGTAGGTATAATTGTAGTTCTCAGTCTCAGCCATGATACTATTTACTCAGAGGACTTATTTAACCCTCAAAATTCAATTTACGGCGAAAAAACTTATTTGATATCGATACCAGAAAATCAAAATTTGACTTACATCTATTCATTTTTCTTTCAGTCTACGGTTTCGCTTTAACTGGAAACAACTATTGCTTTTTTACTCTTTCGTGCCAACGTCCAAAGAGTCTGAGCTCCATTACCATGGATTAGTTTTAAAGCCTCCATTCCACCCGAGCAACGCCAGGCTATACTGCTAGTTATTGATATTTTGACGTAAGTACTGAGAAGTAAGTACCCTCAAAATAATCATGTCAAAAGGCAAGACGACATTCTTGTATTTCCTCGAAAGATTAATTCATTCTTGAAAAAAAAAGTCACAACAGACAAGATTTGGAAAATATGGTAGTCGTGAGACCTGGGAGATGTGTTTGTCCCAAAACTGCCTCATAAGCCATAGTCACTGATAGAACCTCTGATAGTCTCTGAGTAGTAGACTTGCCTCTGCTACTATTGACACTGTCAGCTCTTTGCCTTCGGGTGGAGAGCGCTCTCTGCCTTCGGGTGGAGAGTGCCCTCTACCCGAAGGCAGAGTGCACTAACCCAGTCGTAGTTCCGCCGAAGGGTAGAATCACGACTGGGGAAAGATAGACAAATATTTTTGGCCGGGCTATATGGCCAGGAAGACCCCCATTAAAAAAACCTTCTGTCACATTTTGCCTTAAGTGGGGAGGTGACTAAATACTGTCACTGATGGAACCTCTGTGGTTTGGTGAGACAACCGGAACCAATGTTATACACAACGGGAGTAGGCATGAACGTTATGACTTAGTGTGAATGTGTTGCTGAGTTCAAGATCAGTCTACGCAAAGCAATTTTACTCAAGTTACTTTATCTCCGTTATCAGTCAATTTCCTACCGTCATAAGATTGCTTCACCGTGTCTTTTCTATTAATATTTTTATGGTAATTGTTCAGATAAGCTCTTCGCTATTGTACTCGGACTTATTGAATTTAAGCACACTACTAGACTGACGTCGAAATCTCATCAACTTGCACTTGAGATGGTGTAGCCGTAAGTTTTATGCTGACAGTTTCTTTTTTTCGCATTTATCACTTGTGGAACTCCCTTCCGGCTCCATGCTTTCCAGCCAATTTTAATCTGCAAAAGTTTAAATGCAATATCAATCGATATCAGAAAACGCCCAAACCTGTCTGCGTCTCCTTCGCAAACATACGCGGTCTTCGCACTAACTTTTACAGCGTAGAATCATTCCTTCATACTAACTCACCTGATATTTTAGCTCTCTGTGAAACTAACCTTGTTCCTTCTCTCCCCTTTTCTGTGTTTTACGTTCCTGATTACTTTCCCCTCTTCAGAAAGGACTCCAATGTCCATATGCATGGGCTCGGTGTCTATCTCGGTGAATACCTCCCTCTAGCTAGGGTGACATCTCTTGAATCCCTGGATCATTCTTTATGTGCTTCCGTCTCTCACTTCTAAGTTCGGTTAGCTATCTCTTCTTTCTCTACCGCTCACCCTCTTCCTTTAACTGCTCGGTCCTTGATAGCATCTCTTAATAATATCGATAAGGCCATTTCTTTTCAACCTCTGCCCATATATTTCTGTTTGGTGACTTTAACGCCCACCACATTAAGTGGCATGAAAACTCTGTCACCGATCTTGCTTTTGTCCACACCATGAATTTTTCAATAACCCAATCTCTTACGCGAGTGGTGGATTTCTCCATGCGTTTCTTCAACAACCCAAATGGAAGGGACTCACTACTAGAACTCTGCTTCACTTCCATCCCAGACTCTTGCACCGCCAAGCAGGTCTGCCCTCTCGGAAACTCTGACCATGCCGTAGTTTCCGTTAACATCTCATTCCACCCCCACTAAACCCAAGAAACCCAGACTAGCAGAATATTCTACTGCTACCAAAGAGCAGACTGGGACTCGTTCCCCGACTTCCTGTGTGACATCACTTGGAACAACGATTTTAGTCTTCCCGTTGAAGACTGCGCATCCGAGGTCTCCTCTTGGGTTAAGGCTGGCATCGATGCTTTCATCCCAGCCAGAAAATTTCAGCTTAAATCCCGCTCATCCCCCTGGTTCTCGCTCGCTTGCTCGGCCGCTATTGCCCACCGGAATCATTTTTTCCGGCATTATCGAACCCACGCGTCGGACCAAAACAGGCGTCTTCTCGCCTCAGCTCGTAATAAGTGTAAAAAGATACTTAACGAAGCTAAGATGTTGTTTGCTACCAGAATGAAGCAACGCATAGCATCCTGTAAGTTCGGCGCCAAAGACTACTGCCGACTCTGTAAAAGCGTACTCAACAAGAGTAGGACCTCAATACCCGCCCCCTCTAATCAATGAATTCGAGGTCATCACCTCCCCAGTGGACAAAGCTGAAGGCTTTGCCGCAGATTCTCCACCAATTCGAGACTGGATTCGACTGGAGTCTCTCCACCTGACTTTCCACCTAGAACTGAGGCTCAACTAAATGACGTCCACATTACACGCTCGCTGGTCACTAAAATAATTTCAAAACTTGACCCTCACAAAACGAGCGGAGGGGACGGAATCCCAATCATAGTCTTGAAGAAAGTGTTCTTGGCAAAGTGTTCGAAGCCATTATCAACGCCGAGGTGGGTTCATCATATCACAGCCCACATACTCCTCTCGGACAAACAGTATGTTTTCCGCTTCACCAGGTCTACTGCTGATATTCTAACGACCATCACCAAGTATATATACTAGGCTCTCAACAAGAATGTCGAAGCTCGTGCCGTTGATATCTCCAAAGCGTTCGACAGAGTCTGGCATGCTGGCCTCCTACACAAACTGCGGAGCTATGGTATAACTGGACGTGTGCTTGACCTAATCCAGTCATTCCTATCTAACCGCACATTGAAGGTGGTATTAAACGGACATACCTCCCAAAACTACTTTACGAACGCGGGTGTCCCTCAAGGCTCTATTCTAGGTCCTACGCTCTTTCTGATCTACATTAATGATCTCCCCGATGCCATAAGATCCCAAATAGGCATGTACGCCGATGACACCACAATTTACTCTTGCCTCGATCAAAAATCTGGTGTGGGCGACAAAGCGAACCTCGCGGTCGAGCTTGAGAAGGACCGCCAATCCGTAGTGGATGGGGGTAAGAAATGGCTTGTAAATTTCAATGCTTCCAAAACGAAACTGTAATCAATAACCTATCATGAACAATCGCTCCTACCTCCCATTAGCATGGAACAGGATTGCCTCCCAGAGAGTGAAACTCCCTTCTTGGTCTCACACTCTCAGCGGACCTCAAGTGGAATGACTATATCGAATCCATCGCTAAATCCGCTGCTATGAAAGTCGGTTCTCTGTGCCGGGCCCGGAAGTTTTTCCTGTCTGAAATTATCCTGCACATTTATAAGTCTACCATCCGCCCGGGTATTGAATACTGCTGCCACATCTGGTCAGGTGCCCCTGCTATTCTTCTCGGGGTTCTTGGCAAAATACAACGGAGAATCTGTAATGTGATCGATACCGACTTGGCAGACCGCCTGCAGTCACTCGCTCACCGGCGTGACGTGGCTTCCCTGTGCCACTAATATAAATACTTTCACGACTTCTGCTCCGATGAACTTAGATCACTGGTGCCCCCTAAGTATGAATTGTGAGTGATACTAGATTAGCTACTACGTCCCACCCTTTTACTACGAAACAGATAAGATATAACCGCAATTTTTACTCCAACAGCTTCTTTTCTCGCACTTTCCGCCTGTGGAATTCCCTTCCATACATTTGCTTCCCCGACAGCTACAATCTCCAGAAGTATAAATGTAAGGTCAATAGACACCTCCTAACACATTAACTCTCATCCATTCTCTCAAACACCCTTCCCATCTACCCAACCCTCATCCTCGCTATCCTTAACCATCTATCACCCTCCTTCTGACATTTCCTATATCTAACCACTCTTTCCAGTCACTTTCCCCTAAGTAACCCTCTGAGCAATAGTGGCAATGGAATACATTGCTTGGGGTGAAATGATTAAAAAAACTTTCCTCCTAATTACTCTTTTCTCTTCCTGCTCATTATTAATGTTTCTGTTCCTGTTTCTTTCACATCCTGTAAACTCTTTATGTCTTAGGGACTTTACTGCTTTGCATGGGGTGACACCGAATAAAAAAGTTTAAAAGATTATCATCTTGTACCCGGCTTAAGCCTATTAAATTTTCTTGACTGGCATCTGTCAAGTTTAGTGCTTGCTCTGTACCGAAGTCATAATAAGTCTGCTAATTCCATTGGGAAATATACAAATGTTTGTGATCTTCTTTATAATCATCGTCGTTATCGCTTAATCCGCGTTTTTTTTTTCAGATTGCGCATCAACAAGAGATATTACTCTCATGTTAATTTTCTGAGCCTATTTTTCTATACTGGCTCAAGGCATGTTTGAAGAGAGCGTTTGGAGTTTTTCCCGCAGTTCTATCTGTGGTAGACTGGTTGGCAATCAAGGCTATATAACCCATTCTATTGTACTCTTAACCCTTTTCAATCTGGTTTTGAATTCAGAGTTTCTTTCTCCGAAACCGATTTCCACTCAAAGCTATAGAACCAGGTCTATTCTGCTATTTTTCCATAACTGGAGAGCGGGGGGAGAGATACTGCGACAAAATTATCTTAATTCATAACCATTAAAATTTAATACAAATTTGGCAGAAAGACTGTATATATTCAGTTAGGTGTGAGATTGTGACCCTGGTTTTTCTTTTAAATATTGGATATATGATATGAAGGATTGCTTATATTGGTGTATTTTTGGAAAGTGGGATGAAAATTGGTAGGAAAATTTGTCGTCGTGAAAAACTCACACCTATCTAACTGAATATGTTAGGTGTTTCCTTGATATTGAGCACTTTCAAATAAGTACCGCGCATATATAATATATAAATAATATAATATATATAACAAATTGCATATATATATGTATACTGATTTAATATATATATATATATATATATATACGTGTGTGTGTGTTTTTACAACTACATTTTTCTCCAGTTATCTCTACACAGGAAAACCCAGTTTTTCTCCATCAACTATTGTAGTATGCCAGCCATCGATGAGACATTTCTTTTGTTAAAATATCTGGTGAATCTGTGGAAGGAATGTGGATTCATACCTTTCTCGAGGGCATTAGTGCGAAGTAAACACACGTCACCTGAGGTGAAAATCGATCTCTGTATACAGAGAATCCTAAGGTCATCAACTAACATCACAGAGCCGCACTTACAATAGCGTCGGTGAAGAGGCGCGTGAAAACGCATGCGCAATCGACTCGAGAGCCATAAAAGCATTTCAGTGACGTCTTTGTTCCTCTCCATTCAATTCTCGATAAAGCAATTTCGAATCCGTCCGAGGGTGTTGTGTGTAAACGATGTACTCCTACAATTAAAGTTGTTGATTATGAAGGGCAAATTGCTTTCGAATCCCAGAGGTGCTTTCGCAGGAAAATACAGGAGTCCAACAATTTGCACTTTATTTACTTATGCATTCCAGCATCCGACAAAATAATGTCCTTCATCCTCTGCATCTTTGTTCTTTTTCACCGCCCCCTCTCCTTCCCTTGCCGTAAGGCTTCGTTCTTTTCTTTTTACTTTTTCATTTTCCGAAGAAACTTTTCTACTTTTTTAAAATTCTTTTTTCTTTTTTCCTTTTTTCTTCTTTATTTTACTATTCACTGTTACGCTTCCACATTCCAAGCCACACACACACACACACACACACACACACACACACACACACACACACACACACACATGCAACACGCACATCATACATACTTCACGCACACACACATGCGCACACGCTCCAAGGGTACACACACCACGAACACGCAACGCATACATATAATATACTCAAATCACAAGTACATAATGTGCACACGCCGCACACAACAAACATACAAATACCACATATACACATCCAAACAATACATACCTCACACAATACAGAAAACAATCCTCAAACATACTCAATACACACATAACATACGCACTACGTTCACACATGCGCACACACATGCGCAGCAAGCACAAACGCATCATACGCACACGCACGCATACACACACCACGTTCACACACATGACACACATACACATCAAACACACTCACGAACACACGCATGCACGCTCATATTTCCTTATGCAAGCACACACACACACATATATATATAGACATAGCTGCTTAGTTGAAGGACAAACTTTTCTATATATATATATATATATATATATATATATATATATATATATATATGGTAATTATTAAAGTAATAATAATTTATGCTCTACTTTTGTATTGAGCACTTTTAAAAGTAAATATCTAACTGTAGAATATATTTCCATCAGTAAATATTACTTATATATATTCGTCATCCGCATACAAGCCTGTTTCGCTGTATCACAGCTAATCAGTGTGGTTAGACATCACCTTGCTTCTGACCGGGATCGAAACTCGATCGATTTGGTGTCAGTCGGAGTTGCTACCCCTAAGCTATAGGCGCATGAAATGCATTTGTGCAGCAATCGCTCTTATATGGAGGTTTTTAAAAAAATGACAGAAAAGATATTATGGTTAAGTTTGTTATGGAATTTTTTATGTGCTCTTATAGTATTTTTCTTTTTAAGACAACTGTCAAATGTCTTGTCTTTCCGAGCGCATTCGGTTATACTTTTAGCCATTATACAGAATAAATTTTATTTTACGTGTAACTGAACATGTGTAATATTTATGTGTGTGTGTGTGTGTGTGTGTGTGTGTGTGTGTGTGGGTGGGTGTGTGTAGAGTCATGTGTTTGTTTTATATTCCGAACACTATAAGCATATTGCTTAACAAATAAGAAATATCAAAGTGTGTACTTATAATGTTAATTTCAATTACTCTAGAAAAGAAGAATTTGATTTTATTATAAATTTGTTTTAAGTTAAGCTTTATGCCTAATATAATTATTAATTTTGAAAAGAACTGTTTTCTTCTTCTTCTTCTTCTTCTTCTGCTGCTGCTGCTGCTGCTATGTGACGTGTCCCCTCAGGATATTTTTTTATAACGATGTTCAGTAGAAGGACCAAGCGACACTCGAGTTAAAAGTAACAGTGTAAAAAGCATGGTTTATAAGAATATGCAGAGAACATAACCACTGACCTTGACTTGAACAGTTGTGGAAGGATCCTTTTGGACATCGATTAAAAAGTGTAGTACGTCTGAACACTTTCTGTGGAAATAGCGATAAAGCAGGGAGGGACTTGCAATGATTCTGCTATCAGAAATGAAATTACTAGGGAAAAATAACAATAAAAAAATAATTAGCTACCCACGAGTACATCTGCACTTCATAGAATCGGAAGTGTAAACAAATCAATTTCTAAAGAGATTTTTTATCTGAGATTTTTATTCGTTCAAACGTGAGTTTCAGTAGATTTCTGTATTTAAAGTAATCTTTATAATCAGAAAACTCGTCAATGTACATATGTGTATAATTTAGTAGTTCTAACGTAAATTTCATAGAATTCCCGCTTTTGAAGTAGTCGTTATAATCAGCAAATTCTTGAATGTACACAAGTGTAAATTCAACAGTTTAAACATCAATTTTAGTGGATTCCTGTATTTGAAGTAGTCGTTGAATCAGCAATGTCATAAATTGTTAAAACGTGAATTTCGGTGGTTTCCCGTATTTAAAGTAATCGTTACATTTAGCAAACTCATGAATGTACACGTATGTATAATTTAGTAGTTCAAACGTGGGTTTCTGTTGATTCCCGTATTTGAAATCAAGAATGTACACATGTGTATAATTTAGAATTTCAAACATGAGTTTCAGTAGATTTCTTTATTTGGTGTAGTCGTTAAAATCAGCAAACTCATGAACGTACACGTGTGTATAATTTAGTAGTGTAAATTTGAATTTCAGTGAATTCCTGTATCTAAAGTATTCGTTATAATCAGCAAACACTTGTGTGTATATTTGTGTACAATTTAATAGTTAAAACATGAATTTCGGTGAATTTCTGTATTTGAAGTTTTTGCTTTAATCAGCAATGTCTATAATTTAGAAGTTTAAACGTGTATTTAACTGGATTCCTGTATTCGGAGTCGTCGTTATAGTCAGTAAAGTAAGGAAAGTACTCACGTGTATAAATTAGTAGTTTAAACGTGATTTTCCGTGGATTCCCGTGGATTCCCGTATTTAAAGTAGTCGTTATAAACATAAAATTCTTGAATGTACACATATGTACAATTTAATAGTTTAAACATGAATTTCGGTGGATTCCTGTATTTGAAGTATTCGTTTTAATAGGCATTTTCATTAATGTAAACATGTCTATAATTTAGTAGTTTGAACTTGAATTTCACTTAATTCTTGTATTTGAATTCGTTGTTATAGTCAGCAAACTCATGAATGTACACATGTGTATGATTTAGTATTTTAAACGTGGATTTCAGCAGACCCTGTATTTGAAGTCGACATTTTATTCAGCAAAGTCTTGAATTATTACAACGTGGTTTTCAGTGGATTTTCGTCTCTGAAGTAGTCGTTATATTTAGCAAACTCATGAATGTACATATTTGTCTAATTTATTAGTTCAAACATAAGTTTCAGTAGATTCCTGTATCGGAATTGTTAAAACGTGAATTTCTGCGGATTCATGTATTTATCGTTATATTCAGGAAACCCATGAATATACACATGTGTATAATTTAGTATTTTAAACGTGAAATTTACTGGGTTCCTATAATTAAGTGTTTGTTTTTATCAGCAAAATCATGGCTTCTTTAAACGTAAGTTTCAGTGGATTTCTGTAGTTGAAGTATTTGTTAGATTCAGCAGACTCATGAATGTAACCATATGTATAATTTAGTAGTTCAAATTTGAGTTTCTGTGGATTCCTGTATATGAAGTAGTTACTAAAATCAGCAAAATTAAGAATGTGCACATGTGTATAATTTATAATGTCAAACATGAATTTTTGTGAATTACTTTTTGTATTTGAAGGTAAGTCGCTATTAGCAGCAAACTCATAAATGCACACATGTGTATAATTGAGTACTTTAAACGTGAGTTTCAGAGAATCACCACATTTGCTGTAGTTGTTTAAACAGCAAATTCATAAATGTACACATGTGTATGATTTAGAAGTGTAAACGTTAATTTCAGTGGATTCCCGTATTTGAAGAAGTTGTATTAAAACTCATGAATTCTTTAATCGTTAATTTCAGCGGATTCCCGTATTTGAAGTAGTCGTATTAAAACTCATGAATTCTTTAATCGTTAATTTCAGTGGATTCCTGTATTTGAAGTAGTCGTATTAAAACTCATGAATTTTTTAATCGTTAATTTCAGCGGATTCCCGTATTTGAAGTAGTCGTATTAAAACTCATGCATTCTTTAATCGTTAATTTCAGTGGATTCCCGTATTTGAAGTAGTCGTATTAAAACTCATGAATTCTTTAATCGTTAATTTCAGTGGATTCCTGTATTTGAAGTAGTCGTATTAAAACTCATGAATTTTTTAATCGTTAATTTCAGCGGATTCCCGTATTTGAAGTAGTCGTATTAAAACTCATGAATTCTTTAATCGTTAACTTCAGCGGATTCCCGTATTTGAAGTAGTCGTATTAAAACTCATGAATTCTTTAATCGTTAATTTCAGTGGATTCCTGTATTTGAAGTAGTCGTATTAAAACTCATGAATTTTTTAATCGTTAATTTCAGCGGATTCCCGTATTTGAAGTAGTCGTATTAAAACTCATGAATACTTTAATCGTTAATTTCAGTGGATTCCTGTATTTGAAGTAGTCGTATTAAAACTCATGAATTCTTTAATCGTTAATTTCAGTGGATTTCCGTATTTGAAGTAGTCGTATTAAAATTCATGCATTCTTTAATCGTTAATTTCAGTGGATTCCTGTATTTGAAGTAGTGGTATTAAAACTCATGAATACTTTAATCGTTAATTTCAGTGGATTTCCGTATTTGAAGTTGTCGTATTAAAACTCATGCATTCTTTAATCGTTAATTTCAGTGGATTCCCGTATTTGAAGTTGTCGTATTAAAATTCATGCATTCTTTAATCGTTAATTTCAGTGGATTCCCGTATTTGAAGTTGTCGTATTAAAACTCATGAATACTTTAATCGTTAATTTCAGTGGATTTCCGTATTTGAAGTTGTCGTATTAAAACTCATGCATTCTTTAATCGTTAATTTCAGTGGATTCCCGTATTTGAAGTTGTCGTATTAAAATTCATGCATTCTTTAATCGTTAATTTCAGTGGATTCCCGTATTTGAAGTTGTCGTATTAAAACTCATGAATTTTTTAATCGTTAATTTCAGTCGATTCCCGTATTTGAAGTTGTCGTATTAAAATTCATGCATTCTTTAATCGTTAATTTCAGTGGATTTCCGTATTTGAAGTAGTCGTATTAAAACTCATGAATTCTTTAATCGTTAATTTCAGTGGATTCCTGTATTTGAAGTAGTCGTATTAAAACTCATGAATTCTTTAATCGTTAATTTCAGTGGATTTCCGTATTTGAAGTAGTCGTATTAAAACTCATGAATTCTTTAATCGTTAATTTCAGTGGATTTCCGTATTTGAAGTAGTCGTATTAAAATTCATGCATTCTTTAATCGTAAATTTCAGTGGATTCCTGTATTTGAAGTAGTCGTATTAAAACTCATGCATTCTTTAATCGTTAATTTCAGTGGATTCCTGTATTTGAAGTAGTCGTATTAAAACTCATGCATTCTTTAATCGTTAATTTCAGTGGATTCCTGTATTTGAAGTAGTCGTATTAAAACTCATGAATTCTTTAATCGTTAATTTCAGTGGATTCCTGTATTTGAAGTAGTCGTATTAAAACTCATGAATTCTTTAATCGTTAATTTCAGTGGATTCCTGTATTTGAAGTAGTCGTATTAAAACTCATGCATTCTTTAATCGTTAATTTCAGTGGATTCCTGTATTTGAAGTAGTCGTATTAAAACTCATGAATTCTTTAATCGTTAATTTCAGTGGATTTCCGTATTTGAAGTAGTCGTATTAAAATTCATGCATTCTTTAATCGTTAATTTCAGTGGATTCCTGTATTTGAAGTAGTCGTATTAAAACTCATGAATTCTTTAATCGTTAATTTCAGTGGATTCCTGTATTTGAAGTAGTCATTAAACTCATGAATTCTTTAATCGTTAATTTCAGTGGATTCCTGTATTTGAAGTAGTCGTATTAAAACTCATGCATTCTTTAATCGTTAATTTCCAGTGGATTCCTGTATTTGAAGTAGTCGTATTAAAACTCATGCATTCTTTAATCGTTAATTTCAGTGGATTCCCTGTATTTGAAGTAGTCGTATTAAAACCTTGCCATGCATTCTATAATCGTTAATTTCAGTGGATTCCTGTATTTGAAGTAGTCGTATTAAAACTCATGAATTCTTTAATCGTTAATTTCAGTGGATTCCTGTATTTGAAGTAGTCGTATTAAAACCTCATGAATTCTTTAATCGTTAATTTCAGTGGATTCCTGTATTTGAAGTAGTCGTATTAAAACTCATGCATTCTTTAATCGTTAATTTCAGTGGATTCCTGTATTTGAAGTAGTCGTATTAAAACTCATGAATTCTTTAATCGTTAATTTCAGTGGATTTCCGTATTTGAAGTAGTCGTATTAAAATTCACGGCCTTAATCGTTAATTTCAGTGGATTCCTGTATTTGAAGTAGTCGTATTAAAACTCATGAATTCTTTAATCGTTAATTTCAGTGGATTCCTGTATTTGAAGTAGTCGTATTAAAACTCATGAATTCTTTAATCGTTAATTTCAGTGGATTCCTGTATTTGAAGTAGTCGTATTAAAACTCATGAATTCTTTAATCGTTAATTTCAGTGGATTCCGTATTTGAAGTGTCGTATTAAAATTCATGCATTCTTTTATCGTTAATTTCAGTGGATTCCTGTATTTGAAGTAGTCGTATTAAAACTCATGAATTCTTTAATCGTTAATTTTAGTGGATTCCTGTATTTGAAGTAGTCGTATTAAACCTGCGAATCTTTAATCGTTAATTTCAGTGGATTTCCGTATTTGAAGTAGTCGTATTAAAAATTCATGCATTCTTTAATCGTTAATTTCAGTGGATTCCTGTATTTGAAGTAGTCGTATTAAAACCCATGAATTCTTTAATCGTTAATTTCAGTGGATTCCTGTATTTGAAGTAGTCGTATTAAAACTCATGAATTCCTTAATCGTTAATTTCAGTGGATTCCTGTATTTGAAGTAGTCGTATTAAAACTCATGCATTCTTTAATCGTTAATTTCAGTGGATTCCTGTATTTGAAGTAGTCGTATTAAAACTCATGAATTCTTTAATCGTTAATTTCAGTGGATTTCCGTATTTGAAGTAGTCGTATTAAAATTCATGCATTCTCAACGTTAATTTCAGTGGATTCCTGTATTTTAAAAGTGGTAGTCGTATTAAAACTCATGAATTCTTTTAATCGTTAATTTCAGTGATTCCTGTATTTGAAGTAGAAATGTTTAAACTCATGAATTCTTTAATCGTTAATTTCAGTGGATTTGTATTTGAAGTAGTCGTATTAAAATCATTTTTACTTTTTGACCACCAGTGGATTCTCGTATTTGGTTAGTTTGATAACCACGCATTCTTTAATCGTTAATTTCCAGGGATTCCTCGTATTTGAAGTTGTACTATTAAAACTCATGCATCTTCTTTCATCGTTAATTTCAGATTCCGTATTTAATGAAGTCGTATTAAAATTCATGCATTCTTTAATCTTTAATTTCTTTGTGATTCCCTGTATTTGTTGTCGTATTAAAACTCATGAATTCTTTAATTAATTTCAGTGGATTCTGTATTTGAAGTAGTCGTATTAAAACTCATGAATCTTTAATCGTTAATCCAGTGGATTCCTGCGCTTCGAAGTAGTCGAATTAAAACTCATGCATTCTTTAATCGTTAATTTCAGTGGATTTCCGTATTTGAAGTAGTCGTATTAAAACTCATGAATACTTTAATCGTTAATTTCAGTGGATTCCTGTATTTGAAGTAGTCGTATTAAAACTCATGAATTCTTTAATCTTTAATTTCAGTGGATTCCTGTATTTGAAGTAGTCGTATTAAAACTCATGAATACTTTAATCGTTAATTTCAGTGGATTCCCGTATTTGAAGTAGTCGTATTAAAACTCATGCATTCTTTAATCGTTAATTTCAGTGGATTCCTGTATTTGAAGTTGTCGTATTAAAATTAATGCATTCTTTAATCGTTAATTTCAGTGGATTCCCGTATTTGAAGTTGTCGTATTAAAACTAATGAATTTTTTAATCGTTAATTTCCGTGGATTCCTGTATTTGAAGTAGTCGTATTAAAACTCATGAATTCTTTAATCGTTAATTTCAGTGGATTCCTGTATTTGAAGTAGTCGTATTAAAACTCATGAATTCTTTAATCGTTAATTTCAGTGGATTCCTGTATTTGAAGTAGTCGTATTAAAACTCATGAATTCTTTAATCGTTAATTTCAGTGTATTCCTGTATTTGAAGTAGTCGTATTAAAACTCATGAATTCTTTAATCGTTAATTTCAGTGGATTTCCGTATTTGAAGTAGTCGTATTAAAATTCATGCATTCTTTAATCGTTAATTTCAGTGGATTCCTGTATTTGAAGTAGTCGTATTAAAGCTCATGCATTCTTTAATCGTTAATTTCAGTGGATTCCTGTATTTGAAGTAGTCGTATTAAAACTCATGAATTCTTTAATCGTTAATTTCAGTGGATTTCCGTATTTGAAGTAGTCGTATTAAAATTCATGCATTCTTTAATCGTTAATTTCAGTGGATTCCTGTATTTGAAGTAGTCGTATTAAAACTCATGAATTCTTTAATCGTTAATTTCAGTGGATTCCTGTATTTGAAGTAGTCGTATTAAAACTCATGAATTCTTTAATCGTTAATTTCAGTGGATTTCCGTATTTGAAGTAGTCGTATTAAAATTCATGCATTCTTTAATCGTTAATTTCAGTGGATTCCTGTATTTGAAGTAGTCGTATTAAAACTCATGCATTCTTTAATCGTTAATTTCAGTGGATTCCCGTATTTGAAGTTGTCGTATTAAAACTCATGCATTCTTTCATCGTTAATTTCAGTGGATTCCCGTATTTGAAGTAGTCGTATTAAAATTCATGCATTCTTTAATCGTTAATTTCAGTGGATTCCGGTATTTGAAGTTGTCGTATTAAAACTCATGAATTCTTTAATCATTAAATTCAGTGGATTCCTGTATTTGTAGTAGTCGTATTAAAACTCATGCATTCTTTAATCGTTAATTTCAGTGGATTTCCGTATTTGAAGTAGTCGTATTAAAACTCATGAATACTTTAATCGTTAATTTCAGTGGATTCCTGTATTTGAAGTAGTCGTATTAAAACTCATGAATTCTTTAATCGTTAATTTCAGTGGATTTCCGTATTTGAAGTAGTCGTATTAAAATTCATGCATTCTTTAATCGTTAATTTCAGTGGATTCCTGTATTTGAAGTAGTCGTATTAAAACTCATGAATACTTTAATCGTTAATTTCAGTGGATTCCCGTATTTGAAGTAGTCGTATTAAAACTCATGAATTCTTTAATCGTTAATTTCAGTGGATTTCCGTATTTGAAGTAGTCGTATTAAAATTCATGCATTCTTTAATCGTTAATTTCAGTGGATTCCTGTATTTGAAGTAGTCGTATTAAAACTCATGAATACTTTAATCGTTAATTTCAGTGGATTCCCGTATTTGAAGTTGTCGTATTAAAACTCATGCATTCTTTAATCGTTAATTTCAGTGGATTCCCGTATTTGAAGTTGTCGTATTAAAATTCATGCATTCTTTAATCGTTAATTTCAGTGGATTCCCGTATTTCAAGTAGTCGTATTAAAACTCATGAATTCTTTCATCGTTAATTTCAGTGGATTCCTGTATTTGAAGTAGTCGTATTAAAACTCATGAATTCTTTAATCGTTAATTTCAGTGGATTCCCGTATTTGAAGTAGTCGTATTAAAACTCATGAATTCTTTAATCGTTAATTTCAGTGGATTCCTGTATTTGAAGTAGTCGTATTAAATCTCATGAATACTTTAATCGTTAATTTCAGTGGATTCCCGTATTTGAAGTTGTCGTATTAAAACTCATGCATTCTTTAATCGTTAATTTCAGTGGATTCCCGTATTTGAAGTTGTCGTATTAAAATTCATGCATTCTTTAATCGTTAATTTCAGTGGATTCCCGTATTTGAAGTAGTCGTATTAAAACTCATGCATTCTTTAATCGTTAATTTCAGTGGATTCCCGTATTTGAAGTTGTCGTATTAAAACTCATGAATTCTTTAATCGTTAATTTCAGTGGATTCCCTTATTTGAAGTAGTCGTATTAAAACTCATGAATTCTTTAATCGTTAATTTCAGTGGATTCCTGTATTTGAAGTAGTCGTATTAAAACTCATGAATTTTTTAATCGTTAATTTCAGTGGATTCCCGTATTTGAAGTTGTCGTATTAAAACTCATGCATTCTTTCATCGTTAATTGCAGTGGATTCCCGTATTTGAAGTAGTCGTATTAAAACTCATGAATTCTTTAATCGTTAATTTCTGTGGAATCCCGTATTTGAAGTAGTCGTTATAATCATCAAAATCATGAATGTTCGCACGTGTACTATTTAGTAGTTCACAAGTGAATTCCTGTATTTGAAGTTATTGTCATATACAGCAAATTCATGAATGGACGCTTGTGTGTGATTTAGTAGTTTAAACGTGAATTTCACTGAATGCCCGCATTTGAAGTGGTCGTCATAATCAGCAATGTAGTTGTTCAAACGTGAATTTCATTTGATTCTCTTATTTGAAGTTTTTCTTAGATTGAGCAAATTCATGAATGTATATATACGTATAATTTAGTTGTTCAAACTAGAATTTTTGTTTGCAATACACTAAGAAATCCTGACAATATTTTGTGTTTATAAAGTTAATCGCTTGGAATTTTTGTCGAGATTTTCTTTCGTTCTTTTCGATGAAGTTTTAGTAAATTGATTTTTTTGAAAAAAATAACTTTAACTTCGCACTTCAGTGTTTTCTTTAATTTAAATTAATTTTATATGGCTTGATGGTAAATAATATTTTTTAAGAAAATTTACTTCTTAAATTTTAGAGATCAAAGAGTAAATTCTCCGGATTTTTTACTCTGGAGCATGTAACATACAACTGTCTTTGTGTAATTAATGGGGCTAAATTCCAACTTTTTGAAGCATTTGGCATTGTGATTTGCTTATAATTCTCATAAACGCAGAGTGAAGTGTAAATTTGATATTTGCATATAAAATCTTGAAGAAAAGAAATGCAAAAACGGTATTGAATTTTTAGAACAAAATTCCAAAGTTTTTCGGCAAAGTATTTCCGTTGTAATGTAACTTTGTGACTGCTAGTAATTAAAGCAAGAATCCACTACTCTCAAATGCTCCATCTTCACCCTCTCCAAAACTTTCACCCAAGGAATGAAGAGGGACGTTTTCTCTCAGAGAAAGTCCCTCTTGCAACCTCTTTCAAGTGTAACTTTTCCAACGCCCTCGGAGTAACACCCTAATACGGTACACTGTGGCTAAACTTAAAATTAGGAATTGCTTAGTGCAAAAAACGCATTCCCAAAGCTTAGGATAGCCCAAACTGAATCTCCTAGATTCAAGAAATTATTGCAACTATTTGCAGTAAGGGCGCCAATTATAATCCTTACTAGCAGTATAGCCCGGCGTTGCTCGGGTGTAATGAAAGCTTTAAAACTAATCCATGGTCCTGGAGCTCAGACTCTTTGGACGTTGGCACGAAAGACTAAAAAGCAATAGTTGTTTCCAGTTAAAGCGAAACCGTAAACTGAAAGAAAAATGAATGGATGTAAGTCAAATTTTGAAGTTTGGTGAGAATCGGTTAAAAATTGTGAATTTGTATAAAGACATACAGATAGATAAACAGACACACACACAAACATCTTGCCTTTTATATATATATATATATATATATATATATATATATATATATATATATATATATATAATCGATTTTCTGCACTATTGTAAGAACTGAAACCTTGAAACTTCTGAATATAGTTTCTTATGTCTTTGTCTATGAGTGTATTAAATTTGATTAAAATCGGACCACTCCTTCTATAACCCGATTTTTTCGATTACCGATTTTCGATATTTATCGGGGGTACCTCGACACAAAACCGAGCTAAGAACACTCGCAGATGTTTATAGTACAACTGTAAATTTTCAGGAAAATCGGTTCAGCCGTTTCGGAGTCTATAGGTAACGGACGCACAAACACACACACACATACAGACAAATTTCCATTTATAAATAAGGTTTAGATAAGTGGTGGGAGAGGTTTCAGTATAATGTTGTCTTTTACCTACAGAGGATATGACGTCAGGAATGAAGGGATTCTTGCGATGCGACCGATATTCTTATCAGGATATGATCGGATACTTTGGACATTAGTTGAATATGAAGATAAAAACTGAAGCAAATTGATTGTTGTCGACAGATTTCAGCGAAAGGTCGGTAATAATGGCAAGCTTTATTCGAATCAACGGAACCAACCTTGGTTTTTTTAATTAAGTCCTTTCTGACGAAATGGGGCGGTTTCCTGACAAACTCTCTCCTGGTTAAGATAGATGCTCTTTGTTTACCTAGTTAATGTAAGTATCGTTCCCAGCATTTTCCCGGTATTCACATTTGAACCCGTCGGGATTCTCAACCCTCACCAGTTTGTTTCTCTCTCTTTTGCTTTTATTTTTCATCTAGACTGGGTCAGTCTTTGACTTTCCCACTCCACTAATTAGTTGCATGTTTCTCTCTGCGCTGGTAAGTGAGCTTCTTCATTTTGTCTATAGGCAGAATACAGCGGCGGCTCTTATTCTCGTGCTGTTGGCAAGGTCCTACTAACATCTGGTATTTTTAGTTTTAATTTTTTTCTATATTTTAGTTTTGTATTATGAGTTCATCCCATCTCCCCTCATTTCATATCATTATAATTTTATATATTTTTGAACACTTTTCACATAAAGAAATTTTTATGCCATGTGTCACTTGTCGGTTCCCTGCGAATATGTGGCATTCTGATATATGTAGGATTAAATGGTGATTGATGCGTTCTTATGGCGAGGGAAGAAATTGCAATGGATGAATGAACCGAGAATCTGCTAGGTTTAGGATTGTTAATGTTGATCATCCTTACCTCATTTCCTTTTCAGCCTTGTACCAAAAATGTAATATTTTTAACAATAATTAAAAGAGTTACGAGAGAGTTCTGACCGCGTATTCGATAGAGTACCGTGTAAGTTAGTCGAGACATAATATTATAACCATTATTAGCGATAACAAAGAAGACTTTTAGAATGAGTAAATACTGGGTTGCTATGGCAGTGAATGTTGGACAATATCTTCGAAGAAGGAAAAGGAAAAACTTGAAGCAGCTGAAATGTGGTTCTACAGAAGGATGTTGCGAATATCATGGATCGAGCATGTGAGCAATGGCGAGGTGTTGGAAAGGATGGAAACGAAAAGCAAATGAATACTGAGCATCAGGAAGAGACAGCTAAAGTTCCTGGGACATGGAAGGAGGAAGGAGGGCTTAGAGAACCTGATACCAACAGGCCAGATAGAGGGGAAAAGAAACAGAGGAAAGCAGCGGATAACATATTTGAAGGACCTGATCAGGTGGATGACGGATCGAGGGTTGCGTGGTGTAACAGGAGAAAGCGTGCTAAGATCCACCAGGGATAGGGAGATGTGGAAAGCCATGATTGCCTACGTCCTGAAAGGACAGGGCACATAAAAGTAAGAAGAAGTACGCTCAGATAGTCTCCAGTTAGCTGGTTTTTCCAAGTATCTAGATGTGCTCTCAGCCTTTCATGCTTCAAACTAAAAAACAAAAAACAAAAAACTTTTGACACCCGGATAATAATATTACTCAGTTAGTCAGTTAAGTGCCATACGTGATACACGCTTGAGCGATCATGCCCTTCACAACATGGGCGATATTCAATAACTTCCTGTCAAACCTTCCTTATTTTTTTTTCGTTTTACTAACACTTTCATTTCATATTATCTGATCCATATTAGCTGAGGCGAACAGCAGGGACGCCTGACCAGATATGACAACGTTCAAAACGAGATACGTGATACACGCTTGGGCGATCATGCCTAGAAAGAGACATGACTGACTGGGCAGAAGATTATCCCGCAGTAGGTTGCCATTGCATTCTGCGGTAGACTGGTTGCCGACTAAGGCTATAGAACCCAATCTGTCCTGCTATTTAACCCATAACTGGAAGGAAGAGACGGATTAATACCTTTCCCAAGGGTATTTGCACGTAAGTGAATGCAATGAATTCGGATGGAATTCGAACTCAGCTCGCCGATTTCTAGTTCCGAGCCGATATCCAATGCACCACAACGCACATCCTATCGTCATCATCATCATCATCATCATCATCGTTTTCACTCTATTTTAGCGAAGATTTTCCATTCTCATTTTTGTTCTTTGAATTCTATCTTTGTTCTCAACTCTATTCGCTAATAGAACTTCCGCCATTTTTGTTATTCCGCAATATTCCGCTCATTTGCTTTTCTCTCTTTCTGCTTTGCAATTTCTCACAGTTCTACATTTGCCATGTTTCTTTCTGTCTGATTCACATCATGTTTGTTTCCCTCCATTTGTTTCTTTTCTGTCTTCTCTATTATTTTATTTTTGAATCCACTCCGAGAACTGCAAGAATTAATCTCCACAAACAGAGTAATAAATTCAGTGACAACATTTAATTAAGCTTTTGTGGCTTTTACTGTTAAAATCCTGGTGAAATGAAATCGCAGTTTTAACGCATTAAAATAATTCAACCGGTAGTGGCCCAGTATGCATTTCGTTATCAAATTCCTTTCCTGTTCACTTCTACCGAAATTACGCCATATTTTCTTTCTTTCTTTCTTTCTTTCTTTCTTTCTTTCTTTCTTTCTTTCATCTTGTAAACATTTCGTTACCTTTCAAGAAATTTCTTTCTTTCTAAACATTATTTCTCCAAGCTATGCATTTCTTTCTTTCTTTCTTTCTTTTTGATTTTTGTTTCTTTCTTCTAAACATTTCGCTATTTTTCTAGAAATTGCATTCTTTCTACACATTATTTCTCCTATCCATTTCTTTCTTTCTTTCTTTCTTTCTTTCTTTCTTTCTTTTAAAAATTTAGTTACCTTTTTAGAAATTTCGCTCTTTCTACACATTATTTCTCTCATCCATGAATTTCTTTCTTTCTTTCTTTGTCCTATTACACATTTTATTTTTTTCTTATTTTCTACACGCATCTTTTTTTCTTTTTTTTTTTTGATGTCGTTCTTTTCATTGTTTATTTTTTTCTATACGTTTCTTATCTTAAATTCTTTCTTTCTCATTTGTTCTGTTTTTCTCTTGATTTAATTTTCCGATTCATTTATAACCTTTTATTTTATATTTGTTTGTTTTTTCTTTCATTCTTCCTTTCATTCCGTCTCTTTTGTACGCAGGATTCTTCTTTTTCATTTTTTTTTTTCTGCAACAATTTTTTTTATTTTGTTGCACATTCTTTCCTACATCATTATTACCTACATAATTTGTTTGTTTGGCTATATTTAATTTTTTTTCTTTACTGTTCTTTCTTTCTTTCTTTCTTTCTTTCTTTCTTTCTTTCTTTCTTTCTTTCTTTGATAGCACTTTCCTTTTTCCATAGTTTTGGTTTATTTCAATTGGCGTTACTTTTTTGTTTCCTTTAGTTTTCTTTATTTTTTTCTTATTTGCTTCTTTCTTTCTTTTTAATTCTTTTTCGCTGGAGATGATCGTATGCCTAAACCAGAAAATTCATGCTGAGGATCTCAAGGGCTCAGTTCATATATTTCCTAATTCAAAATTCATTCCGTCCTCTCTAAGGATCTACTTTTGAAACGATCACTATAGTAAAATCTTATATCCGTACTTCCATATTTATGCTTTTCATATTAGCTTTTATTCCTTTTGATATCGTTCCTATTATCATTCCCATATCTCTTCGACACTTGGGATGTCCAAACGTCATCAAGAATCTTTCAAATGCACTCCTCAGTGTTTCTCGAAAGTTTTCTTTTCTTTTTTTTTTCATTTTTTGAAATTTCTATTTTTATTCGAGTCCTTTTATTGCATTTCTTTTCTTTATCGTCCTTTTTAAGCGTAATGTACCAGGTCCAGATTTGTTAAACATATTCGTCGCTCTCTATGCTTGATCATCAGCAGAGTTGAATGGCTGTAAGTCGTAAATAAATAAAAAAAAGGCGGTAAATTTAAATTCAAAATTCTTTCAATAGATAAAAAGTGACAAACTCTACCTAACTGATCACAACTCTCACAAAGTGAGAAATACAATCCAATTCTGTAGTTCAGTTAGTGCGTGATGCAGCGTCGGGGTACTTACTGAGGAATTGTCTATAGACCACTAGAATTAGAATACATCACACAACGCAAACAAATATTAAATACCACAGTCTGAAACCCAGTTACTTATCGTTTTTGGAGAAACACATCTATTCCCCAGATAATGGAACTCTCCCTCCTATATTAATAAGAGTTAACAGGAAGTTCTGGAGAAGTTATTAGGAGTTCGTTAGAGTTCTATTGGAGTTCAGTAGAACTACTGGGCAGTTGATATTAGTCGGCAGTTAGCCGAATGATAAGAAGTCAGCTTTAAGTGGAAGATTACCAAGTTCCTAACATTTTTGGTACATTTAGTCGATTAGCAACAGACATAGCACGATTATAACCTTTAGTGCGAAAACTACTCCACAACACTTACATTGACGCAAGTGCCAAAGAACACTGAGAAAATCATGAGGGTCAGTTAATTGGTGATTCTTAAAGTCAAAAAGCACCGAAGTATAATATATTTTATCAAACCCTTTTTATGCATCAACTGTTTGAATGCCAATGTGATAGTCTTACATATACACTCATGCTCAAATTAATTGAAACAACTTAATTTCTTCCTTTCAACATATAGTCATTTTTAGACCCACTGGAATGACAGGGCGTAATCAATTTCTATTTTTTTCTTCTTCAGATTAGGCCATTTTCAGTGGTGTGCAATAATATGAATTTATTTTCTGGGTGTTTTTGAAATTTTGTATGACTTTGAAAAATTGCTGCATCCGTGAATAAATTAGATTTTTAATGGGCCCAGACAATATTGTCTCGACTGTCGATTAGTCGTCCAACGACCATTGCCTGCGATGAACCTTACTCCAAGAAAGCGTAAGGAAATTGTAACGCTGCACGAAAACACTGGCAAGCTTTACAGAGAGATCGTGCATATTGTTGGTGTCAGCTTTTCAACTGTCAGTTGTGTCATCAAAGAGAAGAAACAAACAGGATCGATCAGCCAAAAACGTAAAGAAAATTGCGGTCGGAAGAGAAAAACAACGCTAAGAGACAACGTATATAAATGCCAAATATAAAATAGACATTAATTATCCCGCAGAGGTTGCCATTACCTGCTGCGGTAGACTGGTTGCCAGCCAAGACTATAGAACACAATCTGTCCTGTTATCTAATCCATAAAAGGAGGAAAGGGATAGATTAATACTTTTTCCAAGACTATTCCAAGCGTTTAAGTGAATGAAGGGCATTCAACTGGAATTCGAACTCGGCTCCCCGATATATATATATATATATACACAAAGAATCTCAAGCTAGCCAAAACCTACCGCGGTTTCACACTACGGCTCGTCAGGGCAAAGGCAAAACCAAAGATTAACCAAATAAATAGACAACCACCAAGACAAGGACGAACCATACCAGCACCAAAAAAAAAGGGAGTGGGGGGGGGGTAAGGAAAAAAAAAACAATAAATAAATAAATAAATAAATCAATATATAAAATAAACTCGAAAAAATAAACTCGCAAAAAAAAAAAGAAAAAAAAAGAAAAAAAAGAAAAAAAAGTATATATATATATATATATATATAACGCTCTAAATTTGTATCGAGCACTCTTTATAAAAGTAAATGCATGAACAAAAAGGTAAATAAACCTACGAGTTCAACAACTTAGTTACACTATATATATATATATATATATATATATCCTAGTTTCAATCCTTGGGTTAAATAGCAATCGGAGCCTAACCGTACTGATGAGCTGTGATACAGCGAAACAGATTTGTCTGCGGATGATTATATATACATATATATATATATATATATATATATATATACTTATTTTATAAATGGAACTTTGTCTGTGTGTGTGTGTGTGTGTGTGTCCGTGACTCCGAAACGACTGAACCGATTTTCTTGAAAATTTACACAGTTGTACTATAAGCGTCTGAGAGTGTTCTCAATAGGTTTTGTGTCGAGGTACCCCGATAAATATCGAAATCGATAATCGAAAAAATCGAGGGTTATAGAAGGCGTGGTCCGATGTTAATTAAATTTGATACACTCATAGACAAAGACATAAGAAATGATATTCAGACGCTTCAAGATTGCAGTTCTTACAATAGTGCAGAAAATAGTGTGTGTGTCTTTATCTGTCTGTATGTCCTTTATACAAATCCACAATTTTTATCCGATTCTCACCAAACTTCAAAAGTTGACTTACATCCATTCATTTTTCTTTCAGTCTACGGTTTCGCTTTAACTAGAAACAAGTATTGCTTTTTAGTGTTTCGTGCCAACGTCCAAAGAGTCTGAGCTCCGGGACCATGGATTAGTTTTAAAGCTTTCATTACACCAGAGTAACACCGGGCTATATTGTTAGTATATATATATATATATATATATATATATATATATATATATATATATATATATATTTGTCTTATAGTACATATATATATTCGTGTGTGTGTGTGTGTGTGTGTTTGTGTGTGTGTGTGTGTGTGTGTGCGCGTATTACTTCAAAAGATATTCTTAATGGATATTATTTGTGGATACTATTCATTTATTTCAAACAGTGTTTATTCCGTCGACCAGTGTGTGTATTCGTGAAAGCACACAAAGAAAATATGTCCTACTGGTACCATTTGAACATGCGTCCCCTTCTGCAGTAAAAAATAACCATCTGATTGACGTGCTTTTATCGCTTGTCTACAAAATGCTTCACAATTTTTTTTTTTTTTTTTTTGCCTTTTGCCTTCACCCACTCTGATTTTTCTCGAACCGCATATGTACCTAGTTTCGTAACTGAAGCTAAAACAAGGTAGTGGATTTTAATTTTTAATCTGACATATTTTTATTACTTCAAAAGTTAGGGTTCATTAATTTTAAGTTTTCCCGAATACGCAGGCCCGTAAAAGAAATCAGTGCTGTTTAACATAAACCGAACGTCTAATCAAATAATACGTGTATTCACCGAAAATATTTGAAAGAATAAAAATAGCCAGAAATCTATCACTGACACACGCACACGTACTCGCACACACACACACACACATATATATAATTATATATATATATATAATTATATATATATAATTATATATATATATATATATATATATATGTATGTATACAAAACAGTGAATGAAAGTGTTTGTGTTAACAATGAATAGAATTTAACTTTTTTTCACTACAGGTGGCGCTGCGTCACCATTATAAAAATGGCGATTATTTTTCTAATGGGGAAAAAACTGTTATGCTCACGTTGTATATTTTTGAGTGCGCAAACCTTTGAATAGATTTTTGAATACAACATTAGATAAAGACCTGTCTGAATGCAACGTATGGCAAGGCTGTACGCTTCCTAACCAAGTTCAATAGATAAAATGAATAAAGTCTCCTAGGACATCGCGATTGCTTGTGGCTACGACTTTCGGTGAGATTAGAGATAAGATATACATGACTAGGGACTCAGACGGATTTTGAAAGATGCAGAATGTTTTAAAAGAACAATAAAGCAATCCGCCTCCATCAGAAATTTAGCATAGAAAATAACATAATAACATAGTTGTTTACAAACACATATATACACACACACATATAAATACATATATGTATATGTAGGGGCCCCAGTGATGCTTGGTAAACTGGCCTTGTGCCAAACACGTCCGAAATCCCCACAATTTATATATCAGAAAGTTTAAGGTTGGATGTTGAAATGTGGAAGGATAAAATATTCCGTTTCCAAATTAAAGTAAAGATTTATTAACAGAATAAAAAATTGTAAGAAAAAAAATACAAGTGAAATTTGTTCACTGAATACTATAGAATATGTTTGAGAAGAAAAATGTTCATGGAGAAAATACATGTAGTTTTGTAGTTAAAATTGTTAAAAAAGAAATGTAAGTATTTAAAATTTTCCAGAGAAGTTTAGAGATAGTATCAGAATGTAAAGTCTTATGTTCCTTTCCCTTTCTCAGTAGGTTGACGACAAGATGAGAAAGAAAAAATAAAGGAATAGTACTTAGAGTGCCCTGTTGTTGTTGTTGCTATTTTTATTTTGTGGTGTGGAGTGAAAATAAAAGAGAGAAAATTGAGAAGAATAGGTAAAATGAATATGGGAGGCACCTTTCCGTCCGGGTCGGCTTCTTAAAATGTCTTTTGTTATATTGCCACAAGGTTCGTCAGCTAACCGCTTCCATGCTGAACTGATTTTGACCGGTAACAAAACGTGGTTTTAAATTGTGAAGTTTCTCATGTTGCCGGCTCCAGCAGGCATTTTCTTATTTAGGTGTGAACAAAATTTAATTGACGTCATATATAATTTTTTTATTTCTTATCCAATCAGATTTTGCGGGTGTGCAATTTTACGTTGTGTGTTTTAGTTAACTGTTGGATGATATAGGATTTGTATCCTATATTTGTATGCGTGTTAATATACATGTTAAGTGTATTAAAACGATGAACAATTTCAAAATTTATGCGTGAGAAATCTTTTGAATGGTAAAGTGCATAATGGTACGTGTGTGTGTTGGGCAGTAACATTATTGTATATGTGAGTGTGTGTGAAGGAAAGGTCTGTAGGCATTTCCACTTAAATCGTTGAAAATGTAGCGAGATTTTGCGAGGATGTATTAATGCTATTGTCATTTTTCCATTGTGGGTTATCGAAACATAGCTTGATTGTAATACATTTTCTCGTTGAAATTTTTCATTGAAGATGGAATTTGGTATCATTTCACTTATTTTATGTATTATCTTATTATTTTTACGTATTATTTAAGGAATTATTTTTATTAAAATATTACTTATTTTTATGTATTATTTAGAATATTATGCATCATTAAGTATATTATTATTATATGTATTATTTAGAATATTATTTAGTATTATTCCATTTATCTTTATGTATTGGTAGACATAAATTATATTCGTAAAAATGGATGTTGATATAATGTAATGTTTTAAGCGAGTGTTTATAATTGGTAGTTAAGCATTTATTGTGTTCTCATAGTACTTTCTCCTTATAGGGTTATATTCTTTTTTTAATTAACCTAGAGATAACTTTGATTTCACTAATGCCAGCTTAATTTTAAAAAGAAAAAAAAACATAATCCTATAGGGAGAAACCCTCTATCCGTAATATTGAACAGTTTAACCGAAAAATATAGCATTCTTGAAAATTTTAAAATTTTATAAAATGTTGGATATAAGTAAAAAATCAATTATGGAAGATGTTGAGTGATGTAATTCAGTGCTTAAAAATCGAAGGTGAGTTGTTGTTGTTGTCGTTGTTGTTGTTGTTGTTGAATGTTAATGTTATAGATGAATTTTAAAATTAATATATATCTGAAATAAGAAATTAGAAAAATGATTTCCTCATTTTATTAGGACCTTTACTCAGTTCTTGCTAATTTTTCATGAAAAGTAATGTTTTATTTACAAAACTTAATATGAAACATGTCACTGAAAATATTGTCCATTGCAAGATATTACGTCCTTCCCACCTTTCTGGCAGCATTTGAATTCCACATCTGAAAAACATCATGTCATTGGAGGGTAATCCCATGTCTACCCATTTTTTGTAATCTTCTGGGAATGAAAGTGTTGCTCGGTCAACCAATGTGCCATCGATTGGAACAAGTGATAACCGGACGAGGCAATGTCTGTTGAATAAGACGGGTGGGGTAGGACTACTCATTTAAGCGTTTCCAAGTAGGTTTTCACCCGTTTTTCAACATGTGGCTTAGCGTTGTTATGTTACAAAAACACTTTTTGTCACTGCTCATATAGCGGCTTTTTTTTTCTTTAATGTTCGGCTCGAATTCATCCATTGTAGTCGATACGGATTTCCCGTGATGGTTTCAGTCGGTTTAAACAGCCCATAACAAACTATACCCAACTTATCCTACTAAATGCTCAACAGAAGCTTCGAATCATGTATATTCGATTTGCCGCCGATGTTGATGCATGGCATGGCTTACGTCAAGATCTTTTAAGGTTAGAATTATTGTAGTGCATCCACTTTTCATCACCGGTCATTTTCTACCGTTGAAGCAGTTGTGCGCACATGACAAGACGTTAGTTTACGTCCCACGGTTTCAATTCGTACGGCACTAAATGCCCTTGAATTTGAATAATTCCTAATGCTTTCAATTGTTTCAAAACTGTTGTGTAATCAATTCCTAATAATTCAGCAAGTTCAGCTTGCTCCTGACATGAGTTTTTATGAAGTAATGCTTCCATTTCTTCGTCTTCATCTTTTTTCGGTGCACCAGAGCATTCTTTTTCAACATCAAAATCATTTTTGATGCGTTTAAACCAATGTTGTTCCCGACAGAGCATGGTCGCATAAGTCTCAACAATAATTCTGTGTGCTTCAGTTGCAGATTTCTTTTGAGTAAAGTAGTGCAGTAAATTTCTTCACTGTGTTTGACACGAAATCCGACATGTTAAACGCTATGTAAACAGTTGTTTACACTTCGGTGAAAATAAATGCACCGAATTTCAAACTTGCTTATAGTATTCCTTACTGATGTATTACTTTTTGAAATTACACGCATGCAGTTCTGGTAACGCATTCTGTTGGAAAACGGCAAGAACTTTTACCGTTAGCATCATGGCATTCACGGATAGAGCGTTTTCTGTTAATCAAAACAATAGAGATTGCTAATTTTTAAAAAGCACTCGTACTAAGTGAACATGAGCAGATAGAGTTCATACTTATACATAGTTTGTCGCTCTAATGCTGATAAACATTCAGCTATAGCACACCGTTTTCTTCTTCATTTTCTTCTATGTCTCCTCACAACTTCCTTTGTTTTTGATAGGGCAAAACAGCCAATGGAAATAAAATAAAAATTAAATTTTCAGATAAAAGAAAACAACAACTTTAATATTTAATCAGATTTTACATATATATGGCAGTTTACTAAGCGTAGCTTAGATACGGAACAAGGCCGAAAGTATGGAGCATCCATTGAGGAGCGAAATCACTACTTAGTTTCCGTTGATATAGAAAGGCGAACATGTTAACCATTATACCACGTTGAAGTGCAAGATTTTTCATGTGTATAAACTTTGATCTTTTTGGGTATTTTTGGTCGAAGAACATTTCCCATAACAAATAATACTAGTCAATGGAGATCTTTTTTCTAGACAGCACTCCCCCATTCAGTAAACTCAGGGATACAAGTTGATATTCACAGCCAATGACAATGGGACGGCAGTGTTTGTTATACCTGCATACACGTGTTTGGGGGCCCAATATTAAATCGACATCGTACCAGACTTACTCTAGTTGCGAGAAACATGAGAATCAGTCGTGTTTGTAAGTTTCTTAGATTAGTTCTTTTTCTTAATCATTATCACGGAAGATGCTTGTTTTCTACAGCACATATATCGACCGACATTATGCGGAAGTGGAATCGCTGTAAATTACGATCTTCCGGTAAAAGGAAGTTGTAACGTATTTGAATTACCCTTTATTGCTTAGCATAAGAAGATGAACATTTCTATTGTTTCTATTGTTTATTTGGGATCGCCGTTTGAGTGGCCGTTCATTTAATATGCATTAAAAGGAAAAGAAAAGAAAACAAAAAAATAAATTGGATAAGTCAAAATCATTTATGATTTTACATTGTATTCCCTTCAAGTTGTTTGCAATTACTTTGAATTTGATTAAAATACAGGGTCTTGTCTTCTTTCTTTCTTTCTTTCTTTCTTTCTTTCTTTCTATACATATATGGGGAAACGCAATTTTACTTGGTAAAACGCCAACTATGATAAAGATGGCAGTTAAAGTAGCTCCATACACCGTAGAGCTTGTCTAAAACATTAGATAAATTGAGAATAAAACATAAAATCGAAACAACTAAAGTTCCACCTACAAAAATGAAGGATTGTTTGTCTCAGCGTTTATCTTGTATTGTTCGCACCTTAAATATGAATAAATCATAATTATATATATATATATATATATATATATATATATATATCGTTGTCAGTCCGTAAACGGTGAGGAAAATGCAACAAGATATATATATATATATATATATATATATATATATATATCTTCTTGGATTTTCCTCACCGTTTACGAACTGACAACGATATATATATATATATATATATATATATATCGTTGTCAGTTCGTAAACGGTGAGGAAAATCCAAGAAGATATATATATATATATATATATATATATATATATCGTGTATCAAGTCAGCAAATAATTTTCTAAAAATATACTGTTAAATATAAGAGACAATGAATGTCTATTATGTTTAATCATGAGCCGTTCTAAACATCGTATTTATTTGCTGCCTCGATACTATTTCAAATAAATATTTATATTTAATATTTTTTTGATATTTTCAAAATCGGGTATGATATACCCATGGTTAATAGTGGTGTAACTTTAATTGATGGTTAGTGTTCCAGGGTTAATGATATCGATTCCGTTTGTGTTTAGTATTTGTCTATATTTCTGAGATGAGGTTGTATTTACATATTTATATTATTCGGACTATTGTCCTCATCTTTGTTGCCATTTGTACGACGTTTCGGCCGTTGTATGCTCCGGCCTTCTTAAGGTGCTAGGAATTGCGAACTGAACCCTTTGTTACAATCACTGGGGTATATCATCCTTATTACTTGAGTAAATTCTCGATTGGAAGTCATGACGTATGTCCCTCCAACCCTGCAATTTACTTGTTCACCACTGCTTATGCCTGGTAACGAACTTCGTTAGTGTTTATTTTTATTAGTTCCTGGGCGAAGGTGATGACCTTGTCTAGCATGGGTTCTGTAAAATTTATCCAAATAAATAAACCACCCCCGCCAAAATAACCGTTAGAAGGATTACCCACAATGCAACACATATCCATATATATATATATATATTTTAATCATATCACCCCGAGCAAGGCGGTAACGCCACTGAAGCGCAGGGGGCTACGTAGGAATGAAAAGATTGGAAAAGAGAAAGCCGGAGACCACATCCTAAACAAGAAACATTGGATGAGCCTCTTCACCTGTTCAATAGACGTGGGTGGAGTGTGAACCGGGCGATAGTTTAGTCAATCTACTCCAATTGAAAAAAAAAACAAGAAAAGATTAGAAAAGAGAAAGCCGGAAACCACATCCTAAACAGGAAACAAGGGATGAGCCTCTTCACCTGTTCAACGTGGGTGGAGTGTAAACCGGGCGATAGTTTAGTCTATCTACTACAATTGAGTATTTGGTCATACATTGGCAGAAATTAAATCTTTATTTGAAAATGCTTTTATATATATATATATATATATATATACTAGCAGTATAACCCGGCGTTGCTCGGGTGTAAAAACTAATCCATGGTCCTAGAGCTCAGACTCTTTGAACTTTAGCACGAAAGACTAAAAAAGCAAATAGTTGTTTCCAGTTAAAGCGAAACCGTAGACTGAAAGAAAAATGAATGAATGTAAGTCAAATTTTGCTTTCCTGGTATCGATATCAAATAAGTTTTTTCGTCGTAAACTGAATTTTGGGGGTGAAATAAGTCCTCTGAGTAAATGGTATCATGGCTGAGACTAAGAACTACAATTATACCTACTTAGAGCCAAACCCGAAGCAAAAAATAATATAAAAGGACTGAAAAAATACAGACATACAGGCAGATAAACAAACACACACAAACATCTTGCCTTTTATATAGATATATATTGTCGATTTTCTGCACTATTGTAAGAACTGCAACCTTGAAACTTCTGAATATCGTTTCTTATGTCTTTGTCTATGAGTATATCAAATTTAATTAAAATCGGACCACTCCTTCTATAACCCGATTTTTTCGATTATCGATTTTCGATATTCATCTGGGATAACTCGACACAAAACCTAGCTAAGAACACTCGCAGACGCTTATAGTACAACTGTGTAAAATTTCAATAAAATCGGTTCAGCCCTTTCAGAGTCTATAGGTAACGGATACGCTCACACACAGACACACACACACAAAGTTCCATTTATAAAAGGTTTAGATATGTGTGTGTGTGTGTGCGTGTGTGTATGTGTGTGTGTGTGTGTGTGTGTATGCATAATATTTCTTATCAATATCTATGAGCATTCATGCATTTGCCTCCCTTTAAGGATTTTTTTAATGTTGACAATCAGTGACAGATTCAGTATGGCGTAGTGGATTAAGGAATGGTTGCCCGATTCCGTCAGCAGTTGAATAGATAACGAACCATACCGTGTCGAGAAAATTGTTCGGAAACAATTATTTGAAAAATATTTATTCGAATTGTAAATTATTTGAACAAAAATTGATCGAAAGGAGAATTGTACTAATTGATAATTATTCGAGATACCTATGATTGAAAAGCGTACGTTATTTTGCTTTGAGATAGTCAAGGCTGATTTTACCTAGAACTAATAACGCCCTTGAAGGATGCCACCAGGCTTATTTGCAGCAATTGTAATCTCATCATCCCACAATATGCTGCCATTTATGGTCAGGTGCCCCTGCCGTTCTAATCAGTGTTCTTGACAGGCTCCAAAGGAGAGTCTGTAATGTGATAGGTACTGATCTGGCGGCTCGACTGCAGCCACTTCCCCATCGTCGAAAGGTGGCCTCCCTTTGTCTGTTCTATAAATACTTTCATGGCTTCTGCTCAGACGAACTTAAGTCACTGATGCCTCCTCAACAGGTGTTTATTCGTGCAACCAGACTGGCATCTGGGTCCCACCCATTCACAGTCAAGGTTAGCCAAATGCAGACGACAATTCTACTCCTGCAGCTTCTTCTCTCGCACTTCCCGCCTGTGGAACTCGCTTCCGTATTCTTGCTTTCCTGACGGCTACAACCTCCAGAAATTCAAATGCAAAGTCAATACTCATCTACTAACCACTGGCCTCTAGCTCTCTCCCCACCCCTGTATAACCCTCCCTTTCTCTCCACCTATGTATCTGTCATCGCACCTCCTTTCTCAGCTTTCTATTGTTCCTTTCTAACTAGTTTGTACTCCTCACTCTTTTCTAATTAATCTTTTTACATTTATGTAGCCCCCTGCACATCAGTGGACGTTTCCGCCTTGCTCGGGGTGAAATGATTAAAAAAATAAAAAAATATGGAAATTCTTCGATGCACTTAAAAGAAAAAAGGACTTTCACGAAATTTATATTCCTAAATTAAGAACAGGTTGCCAGATTATCAAAAGCGCCAAGAAATACCGTAGAGCAACTTGAAAACATTAAAGATTAATGACATTATGACACACGCACATACATATGGACACACTCACTTACTTAAGCATTCACGCAAATGTATGCATTAAATTTTGTTGTAACCATTTCATATTTGAATAAATGTAAGCTGTTTCCTGATTGGTTTGAGCTAGCCAATCAGAATCAAGGTAAGTGAACTACATTTTTACCGCCAAATCGTAAGGATGTTTGAATCCCTTATAAAAACGATTTACCGCGCATTTATTGCGAGTTGGCACAATAAATCCTTCCACACTCATCATGTAAAATATTAAGTCCAACTCACTATCTCTTACAAATTCATTCTTCTGTTCACTACAAAAATGAACGTTATTCATGAACAATCAGAACTGAACAATTCTTTTAGCAATAATATTCCTCACACGAATTTCTTATCACACTGATAAATCATTCAGCGACAATGAACATTTCAACTTGCTCTAACACAAAGAGCTCTAACACAATTTTCATACAGTCCATGGAGGACACTTTCAAAAAGACACTTTTAATGTCTGTTTAATGTATTTATTTCTTGGTTATTGTTAATACACTTTATAGTTGCAATTGATGCTTTGTCAATTTCATTCAACTTTCCATTTGCTTGTTTAATGAATGATTTCAACGTTTATAAAAATAATGGTGGTATGCAAGGATTTAGTTAGGAAGCTCCTTTGGGAAGTTGCCTTGTGCCATATAAAATCCAAATCTAAATTAACCTTGCATAGTAACCCCCAACAACATCCTTTAACGAGTGTTCTTCAGTATAATTTACTATTTGCTTGCAGTATCATATAACTTGAAGCTATAAGGATTTTTTCTATTACTAAATTGTTTTATTAACGGTATTTGCATTTTGAATATGTTATATCCGATTTTGCTGGAATGAACAATAACTAATGAAAATAAAAGACAAGTGTATTTTAACATATGATAAAATATCTTCACTGCCTGAGAACATCAAGTATTAGTTTAAAACCATGTGTTTCACGTGCGTGTCAGCTTATCTCCAAGTTGAATTCAGATGTGTTGAGATCCATCTCGCGGAAAAGGGACATAACTCAATTGTATTTTGAGTTAGCGCCCTTTATAAGGTATAGCAAGTTAGCACATTCTAACAAAAATCCTACGTTTACCTGAGATAATTAGCTCCTTACTTCAAATAGGTCGGATCAATTATAGCAAACATCGTATTTTGAGTTATCATCCTTTATAGAGAAAAGTAAGTTAGCACTCCCTAATACCTCCCTATTTTAGACTTGGGCTCGCATGACTTTTGTCGGGTATTTTATTACAGGTGGGTATGTCTTACTTCGTAGTCGAAGGGGATATCCTTGGTGGTTATTTTGCTGGAGTCTTTTATTTGTCTCTTATCATTAATTAATAACATTGTTGCTCAATAGCCGTAAAGTGGTGTTTAATTTCGTCGCTGAGAGGGATTTGATGGCTTTAATTAGTTTGCAGGCCAAAACTGCATTGAAAACTTTATATCCACGTCATATGTAACAATTGCCGAGCAACGTATAATGCATTCTTGGATCCATTTTTTCTTACCGTTGCGATAACCTTTTGCAAGTACAGGTTGTCCTGGCACAGATTTGCGTTTCACTGCTTCATAATGACTGTTAAATTGTTCTTCCATCACTATGTTCCTTTTTTAAGGAATGGTTTGTAGCTGGGTGGATGACACTTATGTATAAACGAATTTCACAATTCATAAGTGCTTCTGCTGATGAATTTTCATTAGGTAACTGGGTGGAGCTCTGTACCTTCCGAGGAATATGTCTAATATTTCTTGTGTGGTTCCCTCCTTTTCGAGTTTGAGAAGTGATCACTTAACGGTATCTACAAAACGACCCACATCCATTTGATTGCGGATTAAAAGGTAGTGTCCTAATATGTTGAATACCATTCTGTTCCCAGAAAGTTGAAAATGCAGCTGAAGTGAATGATGTATCATTAATCAGAAACTATTATCTGTGGAACTGTAAATCGACTGAAGATTTGTTTTAACTTAAAAATTTGTTATTCTGATGGTATGAGATGAATCGGAAAATATTCTGACCGTTTGCTTTAAGTATCAACGAAGATTATAAAGCAAAGAGCTAAAACAGTTTCTGGGGTGTGCTATGACGCAGATAATTCGAAATTTGATTGGTCTTGAACAAGTAAACCTTTTTGAAATTCCTCTCAAATTTGTGTTCAATACATTTATGATGTGCGTTGTGGTGCAGTGGATATCGATTCGGAACGACAAATCGGGGAGCCGAGTTCGAATTCCAATTAAATTTCTTGCATTCACTTACGCACGAATACCCTTGGGAAAGGTATTAATCTATCTCTTCCATCCAGTTATGGGTGAAATAATACTGCCCTTTGATGGGTCTTGCAAAGTCAATGTGCAGGTACGATCCAGGCTGATTTAGGGATAGACAAGAAACTGAGTTTGGTTTTCGGAGAGATTTTGCTGCCAGTTGGCAACTGAAACATACACATACCAATCCTTCTAATTGA
The DNA here is from genome assembly GCA_037127315.1 of Ascarosepion bandense. Classification (NCBI taxonomy): domain Eukaryota; kingdom Metazoa; phylum Mollusca; class Cephalopoda; order Sepiida; family Sepiidae; genus Ascarosepion; species Ascarosepion bandense. The sequence goes on along the minus strand of JBBBDQ010000814.1, from coordinate 754,995 downwards.
TTGTCTATACTTGGTCAGTAAACTAGCTGTGTGCTAAGTATTTTATATGGATAATACCTTAATGGATGTGCGTTGTGGTGCAGTAGATATCGACTCGGAACGATAAATCGGAGAGCCGAGTTCGAATTCCAGTTTAATTTCTTGTATTCACTTACGCACAAATAGTCTTGGGAAAGGTATTAATCCGTCTCTTCCCTTCAGTTATGGGTCAAATAATAGGACAGATTGGGTTCTATAGCTTTGGTTGGCAACCCGTCTACCGTAGAAAGCAATGACAACCTACTGCGGCATAATCCAAGCGTGTATCACGTATGGCACTTAACTGACTGAATACCTTAATAGCACAACGGAACAGCTTTATTACTTTTTCGTGTAATGAAGTTGGCCAATTACACGTACCGCAAAAAAAGAAATGGGCCGTCAACTTCTGACAATAAAGATCGACGCTGAAAGAATGACTGAATTCTTTTATTAGTGCATACTTCTGGCCATTTTGTACGGTGGAAACGTATCACTTTTTAAACACTGGATCTGAAGCAGTGGCTTTACGGATCATTGGAGAAGTGACTGTTAATGCTCTTACATTGGATGCAAGCACTGAAGTGACTTCTAAATCTAGAGATATTACTGCAATGACTGAGTCATCTGGTACTTTATTTTGCATAGTCATTATCATAGATAATGCATCGGCATATCTAATTATATTTGGTAATTATATTTTATAGAAAATTATAATTTAAGAGCATAGCAGTCTATTTTTGCAGGCAGTTTGCTGTATATAGACTTTTTAGATCAAAACATACTAAAAAGAAGCTTGTAATCTGTGATCTGAGTGAAATGACGTCCATACAGCATTTATATGGAACTTTTAATAGCAAAGACTATTGATAATGCTTCTTCTTCAATCTGGCTCTAATTAGGGCCTGCCAATGTCACTGATTTGGATGCGTGAGCTATTGCCTTTGGCTGCTATCAGGAGAAAAAGTGAGAAATGACAGCTTCAGAACCATATTTGGAAGTATATGAGACAAAAACAGTATCCATTGATGGATTAGTGTGTATCAGTATAATATTTGGAATGAAAAAGTAAGGATTTACCTATTTTGAAAAGGTACCTGACACGCGTCAGACAAACGCATAAGAGTTTTTCAAAAAGTTGTTAAGAAGTGCACGAACTTGATAAAGTTCAGGCAAAATCACTAGTCACTAACCAAGCCAAAAAAAAGAACTTAATTATTTGCTTAGATTTGGCGGTGGTTGTTTTTTTCTTGCTGAGATATTTTCCGGGACTGGTCGTTTACCATTTTTGTCGAAAATAAATCCAAGATATTTGCTTTGTTCCAGAAACATTGCTGAGATATTATCCGAGACTGGTCGTCTACTGTTTTTGTCGAAAATAAATACAAGGTATTTGATTTGTTCGAAAAACACTGCTGAGATATTTTTCGGTTCTGATCGTCTACCGTTTTTGTCGAAAATAAATCCAAGATATTTGATTTGTTCGAGAAAAAAACCCACAGTTTTCAGCATTAATACAGAATCCGTATTGTTGAATTCGGATGAAAACAGAAAATAAACGTTGCTAAAGTTTCTCTTGATTTGTTTCTGCAACGATGACATCAACGATGAATCCTGTAACTCCTGCCAATCCGGTTAGCATTGCATCAATGTTGGAAAATGGGTGGTGCAGGTTTGACACTGAAGCTAAGACGGTTAAATATGAATAATCCCTTGTGGGTGTTGATAGTAAAGCGCTCTTTGGATTCTTGTCATCTTCCAGTTGAAGAAATTCTTCGGAAAGATCAAACTTTGCAAAGCAAATTCCACCTTTGAGTTTTGTGAAAAAAAAACCTCTGGCACTGAAAGTGATACCGATAATCATTCAAACTGGTTGAGTAATCGGGGTATATTCGGACTATTCCATATGCCTTTTTAACAGCTACAATAGTGGCTGCCCGCGGGGAGTAATCAGAAGACTCTATTGCACTTTCTTACTGAAGACATAGCAGTTCTTTTTCAACCATATTCAAAGCAACATAGGGTACTGATTTCTTTTGTCTAAATATTGGCTTAGAATTTGGTTTTAATTTCAGAGTTTTAATTTTTGTACAGCACCCAAGTGCATCTTGAAAAACGCCACTAAACTTATTTTTAAGTTCATCCGTGAAATGATTTTCAATATCAGTAACAGACGTGAGGTTAAATGTCAGTCAGTTAAGTGATACACGCTTTGCGCAATCATGTCTCGAAAGCGACATGACTGACTGGGCATCCCCCAGTAGGTTGCCATTGCTTTCTGCGGTAGACTGGTTGCCAGCCAGAGCTATAGAACCCAATCGTTTTTATTATTTGATCCATAACTGGAAGGAAAAGAGACGGATTATTACCTTTCCCAAGGGTAGTTGTGCGTAAGTGAATGCAAGGAATTCAATTGGAATCGGCTCCCCGATTTGTCGTTTCGAGTCGATATCCACTGCATGTAGAAACGCTTGTCTGTCTGTGTGTCTATCTGGATGTAATGTTAGTTAATATAGAATATGTGTGTATGTATGTAAGGAAAAGTCATTTCCGATTAAATCGTTGAAATGTAGCGTGATGTTGCGTCGATTTTGTATTTAATTGGATATTTTATATTTATGTATATGTCTGAGTGTGTATGTTCAAATGTTCAAATGTTGTCCCTTCTATGTGGGTCAATGAAAGGCAGTTCAATTGTGATAATATTTTAGGAGTTGGAATTTTTAACTGAAGATGTAATTAGTATTATTTCATTTATTTTTGTATTTATAGACATTTGTTAAGATTCAGGAAAAATGAATCTGTAGAAAGATTGTGATGCAGTTTTTATAAGCGAGTGTTTATATCGGCCCCGAATGAGAAATCGGAGAGCCGAGTTTGAATTCCAGTTGAATTCGTTACTTTTACTTACGCGCATATAACCTAGGAAAAGATATTAATCTATCTATTCTCCTTTCAGCTATGAATTGAATAGCAGAACAGATTGTGTTAGCAACCAGTCAAAAAAGAAAGAAATGGCAGCCTACTGTGGGAAAGTACTAAGACACAGAAAACTTTCACTAGAAACTAAGAAGAGAGTGCTAGATTGCTATGTGATGTCAGTTCTTGAATACGGCAGTGAATGTTGGACAATATCATCGAAGATGAAGGAAAAACTTGAAGTAGCGGAAATGTGGTTCTACAGAAGGATGCTGCGGATATTATGGACCGAGCATGTGAGCAATGATGAGGTGTTGGAAAGAATGGCAACGAAAATAAAATTAATAGTGAGTATCAGGAAGAGACAACTGAGGTTCCTGGGACAGGCAATGAGGAAGGTGAGTTTAGAGAACCTGTTACTAACAGGCCAGATAGAGGGAAAAAGAGACAGAGGAAAACAGCGGATAACATATTTGAAGAGCCTGAACAGGTGAATGACAGGACGGGGTTGCGTGGTGTAACAATAGAAAGCGTGCTAAGAGCCACTCTGGATAGGGAGATGTGGAAAGCCATGATCGCCTACGTCTTGAAAGAACAGGGCACATGGAAGAAGAAGAAGAAGAAGAAGAAGAAGACTGTGGGAAAATCATCTAGTCAGTCATATCTCTTTCGAGACATGATCGCCCAAGAATGTATCACTTATAACATTTAACTGACTGACTGACTAATACTGTTAATCTTTTAAAAATATTTTTCTTTTTAAGAGTTATGGTGTTTAATTAGGCTGGCATAAAAGAATTCAAACTCGTGTATCATGTATATATACATACATGAATTTTTATACATATGGATAATAATCGTTGAATTTGTGCTTATATATATAAAACATATATAAGTGAAAATATCTTATTCGTAGATATCAATTTCTTACGTACCAAACGTTCTAGATAAAAGACGTAATTGGCATCTATTCGTAAAGGTCATTATGTATGGCTACATGTTTTTCTGAATCGATAAAAAATGATATGCGTAAACACAGACACATTTAAACGATCATTTGGAAAGAAACGTGTTATATTGACTTCATCTTTTATGCGTACACACGGCTTCTTGTAAGTACTCATGCACTCATACGTCCGAACTCACTTATTCCTTATCTAATTATTTTCGTGTTTTCTCTATTTGACTTTTTTTTTTCATTCGTCATTTTTTCTATTGCTTTCTTCTCTCTTTCATCTACAGTGACTTTCGAGTCAATATTTTACCTTTAATTTCTTTTTTAAGTTTATTTTTGTACTTTCATTGCTTTATTCATTTTATAAGTATTTTCTTTACTACTTTTGTTTTTTTACTAATATGCTTTCATTCATTCATTCATTCATTTTTTTCTTTCTTTCTTTTCTTTTACTATTTTTTAATTGTTTTTATCGATTTTTTTCTTATTTATTTGCATTCTTTTACCTATTTTAACTTCATCTTTTATTTTTTTAACTTTTCTCTCGATATTTTTAAAATTTTACTTTTTAGGTTTCATTTTCATCTTTCTTTCTTTTTTATTTTGTCTTTCATTTTTTTTCTTTCAAAGGTGTGTCTCTTGCTCGATTCATTTTTATTTATTTTGTGCTTTTGCTCTTGCTTTTTTTCGGGTTTGTCTATTTTGAAAATTTTTGTCTTAATTATTTTTATTTTATTTTTAGATTTGTTTGTTTGTTTCTTTCTTTGAAATTTGTTCCTTTCTCACAGATATCTTTTTCTCCATTACGTATCTTTTGCCTTTATTTGTGCCTTTCTTTCTTTTCTTTCTTTGAAAGATTTTCTCTCGATTTCTTTTTATTTTTTCATTTGCCATTTCTCTCATTCTTTGAAAGTTTTTTCTTCTCGATTATTTTAAAAGTCTATTTTGCATTTTTATCTCCATTTTTCTTTCTTTTCTTTTTTCTTCTCGATTATTTGTTGTTTATTTTCAATTCTGTTTCCTTTGTTTTCTTCTTTCTTTCTTTTCGTTATGCTCTTTTTCTTTTTTTCTTTTTTTTCTTTCTTTCTTTTCCGCCTAATTTCCTTCTTTTGCTTTATTCTTATGTTGCAATAAATATTTCTTACTTCTTTTTACCTCTCTTCCGCATTTCTTTTTCACATTCCTTCCTTCGAAGAGAAAGAACAGTTAATAAAATTGGATGGAAGGAAGGAAAAAGAAGGAAAGAAGGAAAGAAGTGTTACAAAAAAACAAAGTAGTAAAAAGAAGTCAAATATATTTTTACATAATTTTTTAATTTTCCTTCCCTGCATTTTATTTATTTTTTTATTGTTTTATCGAATTCCTTATTTCCTTGTTGCTATTATTTTTATTGTTTTTTTTTTCGCTTCTCTCATTCTTTATCTCCTTACATTCTTTTCTCGTTCCGATTTTATTTTTAAAATTCTTTCAATTCTTCTCTCTTTCTTTTCACTATTTAAAAATCATTTAATTCTCTTCTTTTTTCTCATTTTTCTCTGCGTTTCTTCTCCCGTTTGCTCTGCTATTTCCTTCCGTTATTCTTGCTCCAACTCATTCTTTTTTTACACATTCTTTTCCTTCTTTCAATCAGCAGCTTCCCTCTTTTACTTCAATTTAATCATCTTACTTCCCTAAAGTATGTACGTTGTGATGCAATGAATATCGAACTCGGAACGACGGAGTGCCGAGTTGAATTCCATGCATTCACTTACGCACAAATACCCTTGGGAAAAAGTATTAATCCATCTCTTCTCTCCAGTTATGGGTTAAATAATAGGACAGACTGGGTTCTATAAACTTGACTAGCAACCAGTCTACCGCAGAAAGCAATGGCAACTTACTGCGGGATAATCTTCTGCCCAGTTAGTCATGTCTCTTTCGAGACATGATCGCCCAAAGCATATATCACGTATGACACTTAACTGACTGACTTCCCTAAAACCATTATTTTTCCCATACATATTTTTCTTTTGTTTTCTAAATCAGTTTTTTCTCGCTTTGTATCACGTTCTGTCTTTTTTTTTATTAATATTCACCAATTACAAGGCACAAGAGCAACTCAAGCTAGACGTTTATTGAATAAGCTTGATGTACGGAGCGTATGCAGAGGAGGTATGAAGTGCAGTTTATGAGGATATGTAGAAAAGATGAGTTGACCCAAGACTTGAAAAGGTGAAGATTATAGTGATCAGGAAAGCATACTTTCCGGAGTCTGTTACTTAACGTAGCAGTTCTTGGGAATATGCTGTTCAAATGAAACTTTTTTTTACTTATAGAATACGAAAGGGATGATGATGATGATGATTCACTAAATTTTAGTGCAGTGGATATCTGCTCGGAACGAGAAATCAGAGAGCCGAGTTCGAATTCCCGTTGAATGTGTTGCATTCACTTACACGCAAATACCATTGCAAAAGCTATTAATCCGCCTCTTCTTCCTTCAGCTATGGGTTAAATAGCAGGGCAGCTTGAGTTCTATAGCCTTGGTTAGCAAAAAACCGCAGAAAGTAATGGCAACCTATTGCGAGAAAATCTTCTGTTCAGTCAGTCATGTCCCGAATGAGACATGATTACCCAATAATGTATCACTCAAGACTGTATTACTTAACTGATTGACAGATATGTTGCATGGAGAGTTTGAGATGTGAAGGTCAGAACAGATGGAACCAAGAATGTATCTCGTCAGAATATTTGCAACGGAGATAGTAGCGAGACAGTTTCGATGTTCCCTATGAATTCTTATCATTTTTGTTTTATTCTTTTGCTATTTCCTTCCTTGAGTTAATTTCACTTTTTTTTAGTCAATTTTCTCTATCCTGTCCTTATTTCTTTTCCTTTTCTGTCGTCTTCTAATACATTGCTTTTTTCTCATTATCCATATTCTTCATTTCTGTCGTTCTTCTTCCCCCTGAAAGTTCCATTCTTTCTTTTTTATTCCTTTTTTCCCAACCTTCATTAATTTTCTTCATTTCTTTCTGATTTCTTCTCACCTTTCTTCTTTTTCTCCCTTTATTTTTTATTTTGTTTTTTCCTCATTCCCGCTTTTTCTGGAGAGTCATCCTTCATTTCTCTCTTCTTCTACTTCCTTTTTTTTTTTAAAAAAGAATGTTCTTTTTTCTTTCCTTCACTATCTATTGTTTTTTTCTCTTTCTTTATTTTTTCTTTTTCATTATTTTACTTTTCCTTATTTTTTATTTTTTCCTTCTTCCTCTCTTCATTTTTTGTTTACTTTTTCTTTACTACACTTCCTTCATTTTCTTTCTGTCTTTTTTCTTTCTCTCCGTTTTTCACTTTTCTTTCCTTTTCTTCTTCTCACATGTTCTTTTAATTTTCTTTCATCGTTTCTTCCTTCGTCATGTCCTTTCTTCATTTTCTTCTTTCCTTTCTTCTTTTGCTCTTCCTACATTTTTCCTTCTTCCCGACTTTTCTAAATTTTATTAATTTCCTTCCTTCCTTCCTTCCTTCCTTCCTTCCTTCCTTCCTTCCTTCCTTTTCATCTTCCTCTATCTCTTTTTCCGATTTTCCTTCAATTTCTTCTTTCTTTTCTTTCTTTTTTCTTCCCGTACTTTTTCGTTTTCTCTTTCTTCATCCTTCACGTATTTCACCATTTTTCCTTTCTTATCTTTCATTTCTTCCTTCATTCGATTCTTTCCTTTTTCCGCACTTTATTTATTTTATTTCTCATTTTTTTTCTTTTCCTTCACAGATTCTTTTCTGTCTTTCTTCTAAAATCATTTTCTTTATTTTTCATATTTCTTTCCTATGTTTTTCTCTACATATCTTACGTTGTTTTCAGGATTTAAACAGTACCTTCTCTTTCTTTCTTGCTTGCTTGCATTTGTTGTCAGTCTTATCTCACTCTGCTCGGTTTACTTACACAAACCTTCCTTGATACCGTCTTCACCTACCTGCCGCCATTAAAAAATACATTCTACATTATTTTCGTGTACTCTACCGACTTGACTCCCCCTCTTGCGATCGATAGACACTCACCTTCCCGTTTTTCTCTTTATCGCCTTCTCATTTTCATATCAACTCAAATCTGATCAACATTTATTTTTTATTTATTTTATTTATTTAATCATTTTATTTCCTGCTTTGTCTCTTGTCACTTCCGATCGACCTTCACCCATCTTTTTTTCTCACGCTAGCTTTTCCGGACAGAATCTTTTTGTTACTATTTTTCATAATATTTCTTCTTCCTTCTCTCATTCACCTGAATGTCTTGGATTTCTTTCAGTTTATTTAAACTATCTTTTTTGTTATACATTTTCTTTTCCTTACGTTATTGTGAGTTTGTATTGTTTTACTTAGTCGGGGTTCTAAATGTCTGGGTTTTTTTTTCCTACCTTTTCTCATTCTCATCTTAATTCTTTAAGTAACTCATTCGCAACCATCAATTTTTTTGTTGTTGTCTTTTTCATGATTTTCTTTCCTTTTTACCTTCTTTCTTTATTTCTTCTTTCCCCTTCTTTGCTTCCTTACACCCTTTTCTTCCGTTTTCAATCCCTCCCTCCCTTCTTACTTCAGTTTTACTTTCTTTTCTTTCCGTTCACACTTTTTCCTTCCTTCCATCCGTTTTTTCACCGTTCTTTCACCGTTTTTTTTACATTCCCAACTTGTTTTTAATGAATTCACTCATTCGCAAGTAGCATTTATTTCATTGTATTTCGTAATGTTTTCTTTCATTCTTTGGTTCCTTCTTACTTTCGTTCGTTCGTTCTTTGTTCGTACCTTCGTTCGTTCGTTCGTTCGTTCGTTCCTTCCTTCCTTCCAGTGTTTATACCCTTCAGAAGTCAGTTTCTTTCTTTTATTTTCTTCTGATCTTTATATATATATTGTCATCCGTAGACAGGTCTGTTTCGCCGTACCACAGCTCATCAGTACGGTTAGACTCCGACTGCGTTTTTACCCAGGATTGAAACCCGATCGAAATGGCGTCAACCGGCGACTCTACCCCTGGGCTATGGGCGTTCGGTTAGTAGGCAGACTTTTTAGCGCATATCATTATATATATATATGTATATATTGGCAAGTTTATACATGATATATGACACGCTAAAAGTCTTCTTCCTTCTACTGAGCGCCCATAGCTCAGAGGTAGAATCGCCGACTGACGTTAATTTTGTCGATTTTCAAAAGCAATCGGATGTCTAACTGTACTGATGAGCTGTGATACAGCGAAACAGATTTGTCTGCGGATGACAATATGTATGACATATTTTTATTACTTTTTTTTTTAATCATATCACCCCGAGCAAGGCGGTAACGCCACTGATGTGCAAGATGAAAAGATTTGGAAAAGTGAAAGCCGGAAACCACATCCTAAACAGGGAACAAGGGATGAGCCTCTACACCTGTACAATAGACGTGGGTGGAGTGTGAACCGGGCGATAGTTTAGTCTATCTACTTCAATTGAAAAAAAAAAGAAAAAGAAAAAATAAGAAAAAGAAAAGTGAAAAGATTGGAAAAGAATAGGGGCGTTAACTAAGTTTTAACTTACTTAAAGTCCAGTAAATAAATTTCTTTGAAAAAATACAACAAAAAAAGCACTCGTTCAAATAACTATGAAACTTTTAAAACAATTAGCCACAACAAAAAATTAAAATGAAATCAAAGCAAAATCATGACTTACTATTAAAGTTGTTCCCAACCCCCCACCCCAAAAAACAAAACAAAACACGTGCTTAAACCAGTTGATAGAAACATTATTTTTAGCGGATACTCGTGTCTCAGTAGACGCCGAGTTTATTTTAACGTATATTTATTTTGTCAACCAGACAGTACACACGTGGAAACTTAATAAAGATAATGTGCCCACTTTCAGGATTCAAACCTGACTCCCTCTTAGCATGAGGAACGATCTCTACACCGCCTAATCAGAGACTAAGAAAAATACTATCAAACACCTTTTTGGTTGAATTTTCATTTGTTTAAAATGTATTTATTTATTATTTTGGAATAACAAAGATGACTGAAAGTACGGAAACAAACACAGGGCAAAATAATTACTTTCGAGAAATCATTTAAAATTCGAAAAGTGCAAAAACTTATCCTAAAATT